>PVJX010023180.1:0-29610 GCA_004027295.1 Dolichotis patagonum | reverse complement strand
TAAGTGACTTAAACTCTACACAAAGTATACATATATAAAAACATCCTGGTATTCCATTAATATGGACAGTTTCCATGTTTTTCTATCAGTTAAAATAAATAATATAGAATGCATTTGATACATTTATTATCAGTACAATTACCTTCAAGTTTCTTGGCTAAAATAATGAATTCTTTAGAGTTGTCTTGGAGACCACAAGTGAGGGGACAAATGTATGTTTGCATGGAAGACATGGTTTAACCCAGGAGAGTTATTTTAGTTGTTTGTATATTGGAGTTCCTTCTCAGATTCTTTCACAGTATGTTTGTACTCCTCAAAAATGTACAAAAAGTCAAATAAATATTAATATAGCATTTCCTCAAGACATTTTTGGAAGCACTCCACAACCCTATTGAAAAGTTGAAAGCATAGCATAATTAACACCAATATATCTTTATATAGGTTGATTAATTATTAACAGTTTCATGCAAGTGCTTTTATATTTCTTCTGGGCCATCATGAAAACCCTTATATCATTATACATTTCCTAAGAATAATTCTATTTTTATACATATGTCTGCATTCAAAGTGGTTATCACGCTCAAGAAATATAATCTTGATATCAAAGATATACTATTGTAAAAGCCTTATTCTGAGTTTTCTCATATGATCTTAACCATATTCTTTGATATTTCAGGAAAAATCTTAATATTTTGAATTCTATTTACTTTTTGTATCTCTATTTTAACTTAAACCATTTCTTAACTTTTTTGGCTTTCTTTCATTGCATTGACATTTTTAAAGAATGAGAACTGGTTATTTACAGAATGAGACTCTATTTAGATGTATCTCATGTTTCCTTGATTAATTTTAACGTTTAAAGTTGTCACTTTAGTGTCATTATTGGTAATGTCATCCATTCAGCAAAGGTGTAATTTACCTAATTTATTCCTTTTGAAAGTACCTTTCCCATTGTAACTAAATGTAATCCATGGAATGATATTTGTCAACTCATGAATATCCTGTTCCCCAAGTAGATTTTAGCTAATGCTTTCTGTACCCACCATAGTCCATTTCCTCTACATTTGGTAGTTAGATACTTTCCATAGTCTTTCCTTATTGCCCTTAGCTAATTTTTTAAAGTATACATGCATTCATTTTAATTCATCATGCTATAACACATTATTATCCATATTCAGTTACATGTTAAAATATTCCCACCTTTAGTGAGTGGGAAGTTTCTTTAGTGTTCCACCTCTGTTTATTTTAAGTATTTCTTTAACTCTGCATATAAACTGCACTCAAAACTTCAAGCAGAAAAGTGGAACCTAAGCTTATCTTTTGCTTTTTGCCCAATTCTGGAATCAACCATTTCTTTCAGGATTTTATTCATTTTATAGGAGAATAAATTTTAGAAACTGAAACTGGGGCTCTGATTTCCTTGTGGAAACTCAGTGTTTTCCTTCTAGGCCCTCTTGGCAGATAATAACCCCGTGTGTACACAAATAGGCCATCAGTTTTGCATTTGGTCATCAAGTTACATACAAGCTCATATGACATGGCTTTCTATAATTCAATACTGCAAGTTTTGTTTTAGCTTCCTGTTTCTCTTTCACTGCCTCTCTGACAGAAGTCTGGTTCACACCATTCACCACTCATTTATATGTTTGCTTAATCCTAGTGTAATTGCAAAATAGTTCAGTAATGTTAACCCACACCCCAGTGACAAACTGTGCAGTGTTTAGAGTTACTTTAATTTATAAGTTTATAGTTTCTAATAAAAATACCATCTTATAAAGGTAATTAATTCAGTTACTTCTTTACCAGAACTACATCTGCTTAGTTATTTCATACATTTGTAACATATTATTCAATAGATTTTGAAAAATGAATGGAGTTCACTACCCCAATTCTATACAGAATATTTCATTCAATCTAAAATTTCTCAACATTAATAACCATCCTAGTCCCAAATCCCTTTTTGTCCCTGTGGTTTTTGTACTCCACAACATTATATGAATGAAATAATTCAATATATCTATATTTTTCGTCTTGCTTATTACTCTAAACAAAATATGTTTTGAGTTTCATCCATGTTGCTTTCAGAATGATTTACTCAATTTTTATCACTACAGAATAATATTCCATTACCTGGACATATCATAGTTTATTTACTCATTATTCTGTTGATGTAAATCTTGGTCTTTTCTGTTTTTAGCATCATATCTAAGATTCTAATAATAATTTTCATACATATTTTTGTGTGTTTCATAATTTTACATTTCACTTGGGGAAACTAAATGTATGTGCCTGGATTATATGATAAATTTATATTTTTCTTTGTAAGAGACTGAAAAATTGTCTTCCAAAGTAGCTGTACTCTTTTATACTGTTACAAGCAATGAATGAGAATAACTGTTTTCCCTGATTGATTTTTGTAGGTTAATTTTATATCATACACTTGTCATGGGATATTAGACATTTTCCATTATCATTTGCAACTAGAAGCATATTTACTCATTTTCAAATTATTATGATTTCTAGTAATTTCTCTTTATAGCAGCTAATATCTCAAAGAAATGATGAATAACCATAAACATTGCATTTTTTTCTTTCCTTAATCTCACTGTGACTGTCTCTGCTAATTCTCCATTTAGTAATTGTGTGGGTGAAAATATCCAACAACTCCTATATAACAACTCTTACAAGAAATCAACATTGGATTTTGCTAACATTCTTTTTCATTTAAGCAACATGCAATTTTTCCTTAATAGACAGTGAATTTTATTTGCTCTTACTTTATTTAGGATTTCTCTATCATAGTTGCATGACAGTAATCTATACAATGAGTAGAAATTATGGTACTTGTTTATCAGGATTATTTTTAAATTTTATATTGTTTTCATGGAATTTAGTGTACAATTATCTTTTACTTTATGATATGGAACATAATATTGAAAGTATAATTGAAATTTTAGTATAATTTACCTGTCATATTATTTGGATGTGCTTAGGTTTTGTTATTTTATCTTACTTTCTTCTTACATGTTCACTTTATAGCATATCTAATTTTTAAAAATATGTATTTCCTATGCCTCATTAAGAAACTGGTAGAAACTTTAATCAAATATAATAAATAGAAGTTTTTTTTTTATTTTGAAGGTAGTAGAAATACAACAGAACAAGACAGAACAAAGCCAATTGAAGACAGCGCAGTGACTTTGGTACAGAACTAACAGCAGGTTACCAGGATAACAGTAATAGGTACCATAGTATATCTTACTATCTTCACAATAGTTGCCTAGTCAATTAAGTATAGAAAAATCAAACCAAACGGTAGAACATTATAAAATCAATTGAAAGAGAATATTGAATAGTAAAGCAATTAATCATAATGAAAACAAAACTGAAAACACTTACTTTCAAATAGAAGATAGAGGAGACCCCCATATTTGCTATGTTGCATACAGTCATCCTGCCTAGAGATGCTCAGACCTCTGTCCCCAGTTGCTAATGGAGGGTGGGCACCAGTAGGTTCAAGAGACACTACTGGGTCTCCTCCTGGCTCATGCCAGAGGGAGGCACTTATCAAGAGGGCAGGTGAATTGCTTCTTTGTGCAAACTCCTGGGTTCCACCATGGCCATGGCCGGATGTCGTGGGCTGTTCTCTCAAATAGAAGTATTTTTATGACTCTTGCATTCATACTTTATTGACTACCTTTTCCCTTTTTCCAGATTTTGCTTATGTTTTGACTTAAATATATTTCATTTGATTTTTATTTATTTTAACTTATTTTTTATCCATACATGTTTGCAGTGGATAATAATTACATTCATCATGGGAAGTTCTAATTTTTTCTGTGAGGTCTCAAGTGCCTCATTCACTGTATCGTTTACTGTGGGCTATGGCCCCATTTTTAGTCTTTTACAATTCATTCTTTATTACTGTGAAGAGGTTTGCTGTAATCAATTTAAACCACATAGTTCCACAGTGAATGTTCTTCTCCTGGCAGTAGTGTCTATGGTTACATTTTCTCTGTTGACTGCTTTCTGTTAAAAAATATTTTTCAGTTTTTTTAAGGTCATTTTATAGAATATGAGTTAAAATTGTATTTGCCCTTTAATGGCACATTTTGTATGTCCTTTAATGGCTACTGAAATAAAAAATCCAGGTATGGTGGCATATGGCTATAATCTCCATACTCTGGGTGTTTTAGGTAGGAAGATCACAGGTCCATTTAAAGAGAGCCCATTTAAAACCAGGACAAATGTTGCCAGTTCTCCAGCATGACTCATAGCAACCTTTCTTCACCTACAGCTCATTGAAATTTCATCTATATGGACTAAATCTCATACAACCAATTATAACAGGGTGAATTATGGGAAAGAACATGTTCAGTAGACACAACTGACATGACTCAACACCCTGTCAATCACACTGTTGATCATGCTCTGGAACACCCAATGAGAAGTGCCCTAGATCTGAGTAACATTCAAAATCTCTAAACCAAATGACTTCAGAGTCCATGTCATTTTTCTTTCTCCATGCATGAACTGCTCACTCCAAATATACCATAGCCTGGTTAAAATTTGATGTTGTTTCTTTATCATTGTGTAACATGCCCAATTCTTAGTCTATTTTGCAAAGAATCCAGAAAGCCACCCACAATCCATAGCCCATGTAACAAATATATCATGCCTGGATTGATACACTAATGAGGTCACAAATCAATGTTTAGTTAGAAGGTGGGGTCTAGTTAGAAAAGTTATGGCACTGGGGGAAAGTTTTCAGAAAGTGTATCTCCCTTCCTGGCTTTCCCTTCTCTCTGTTTACTGCCTGAAATGTGATGAGCAGCTTTTCTCTGCCATGGCCTTCCACCATGAATTTTGTGTCTTAGAGTCAACTGAACCAAAAATATGAGCTAAATTGAATAAGCCTTCTCCTCCTTTAAGTTCAAGGTGTTCGGTATGTTGTACCAGCAATGGAAAGCCTGAGTAATACATAGAAACCTGAACAAAGAAGTTCAGAGAACAATATATTGAAAAACAGTATCACTTTGAGGAATAATTAAATCTGGCTTTGTCAACAATTTCATAATCCATGAGATTTATCAATTTCAAGGATTTTCTGTCCTACCTATAGCCAAACTCTTGGAACAAAAAGAAGTATCAGTGAATGAAAAGTTTAGATATAGAAATGGTTTCATAATTAACTAATTACAGAATTTCCCTAAGGGGTAAGGTTCTTTACTCACTTCTGTGTTGTAAATCTTCCTTAAAGTATATAATATCAATATGCTGTATGATAATGCCTGTATTGTCAATATATTATCAGAATGAAGAAAGATTTTTAAAGGCATGTTTGTCCTTGCTACATAATAGCTTCTCTTCCCAAATCTCATGCACATTTGAGATTTCTTAACACCTTTCCTCCACGCCACCCTGACTATCTGTAGTTACCATCTCTGTCAATACTGCATGTGGTGACAGACACTTTCAGGCTTGATCTTTCTTTCCCACTCTATCTCCCTGCTTCAATGCCTATTAGCTACAAGAGCTATAGATCAATGTGCAAAGAAAATATACAAGGAGAAAAACTCTCTTTGGTCTTTTCTTCCTACAAAAGTGCTAAATACCAACTAGAAATGAAAGGAAAATATACATATTTGTTTTACCAAATGTTTGAACAAAATAAATGACACCAACAATTTAAAGAAGAAATTTGTTTGGTTCTTTTACACCAAGGCAGGGAGAAACGAACAGGACAACAATGCCAAAGAGGAAGAGGACAGGGGACAGACACAGAACCCAAGGTCACATCCTCACAATCCACACAGTCAAATCCAGAAGTGAGGTTTAATATTCTACTAGAAAGCTTTTGGGCCAATCAAGTTGACAATCCAGCTTAACTGTGTCACAAATTTCACTCATTTATATAGATTTATTGACAAATGGAAAAAAATGAAATCATTGCTTGAAAAAGTGAGAGCATTTTGCTAAATGTATTCCTTATAGCTTTTAAGACCCTTCAGTGTCACTCTGTGTCTCATAGAAGATTGATTTGTCTTTCTCTCTTTGGTGAAATATGGTAAAAAGTGATAAAAGAGACATAACAATTGTACTTTTAAGGACTTCTTGCATTCAATCTGCTGTCCTGAAATTATTGTGCCATTTGGAACTTATTCTTTCTTATACATAATCTGTTTTTTTCCTAAATGAAAAGTTGACAAATTACCCCCATTAGGCCAAATACAGACCTCTACCTGTTTTTGTAAAACAGATTTTATTGGACATAATAATCCCCATCTGTTTAGGAAGTGTCTAACTGCTTTCCTGCCACAATATCAAGGTTGGATGGTAACAACAGATAATCCACCAACTATAAAGTCCAAAGTGTTTATGATTGGGGCTTTTATATAAAAAGAAACATTAACTCTTATGTCAAATGTTTGTACTTTGCTTCATTTGTGAAGTGGCTTCCCTGGCTCTGTGCCTATTATCTGTTGTTTTTTGTTCACAGAAGTCTTTACCAAATGTGGGCCAGAATCAAATGGATTCTGATTTCCACTCACTGCCACATGCAAAAATGAATAATGGATTTAGTTATACTCTGTGTCCTCAGCCTCAGTGCAGCAGTAGTAAAGGATTTATGATAGGTAGATTGATATAGATGATATATAGATAGCTAGATATAGCATATGTGGATGATTTATCCATATAAGTCCCTAATATGCTTTACGTATTTTTCTAATCAACTCTCCAAAAACAACATTCCAGTGAGCCAGAGATCCTAGACATTGTCACATCTTTGTTCTTTGAATAATCTACATGAACAAGTTAGCTGACCTCCACATTTATCTATTTTTTCCTGCTTATTTTATATCTTACATAACTTTATTACTTCTTATCTGTAGTACATTGGATGAATGTGGCAAATTACCTTCCTTCCAGGAAATAAAATAAAATATTATGAATGAATTCAGCTACACAAATCAGAAAGGAAATATAGAACAGAAAAAGATTAAAATTGGAGGGAAAATATAAAACTATATTTAGAAGATTGTTTCTTGCAGAATGACTTAGCAGATACCGGAAGTCAAAATACAGTAACTAAGGAGGAGGCTAGAGTTTGCCATTGAGACATTCAAAGTAGAAAATCACTAGAGGAAAAACAGGAAATATGAATAGTATCTTCAGTTCAATTACTAGCTTCAATAAGTATGCTATGCTATGGAGGATGTTAACATGTAACACAGATGAACTCTTTCTTTGTGTGTGTGTCTGTGTGTGTGTTTGAGAAAGTATCTCACTGTGCAGTTCAGGCTGGCCTGGAGCTCACTTTGTAGCTTAGGCTGATTTCAAACTCACAGCAGTCCTCTTGCCTCAGCCTTCCAAGTGCTGGAATTGCAGGCATGTGCCACCACACTCAATGGGATGAACTCTTTCTCTAACCTTTCTAGATGCCCAAATTATTTTAAAGTAAAATAGTTTAAGACATTTTCTTGCCATATTGCAACTCAGTTTCAGGGAGCAGAAACATTAATAAAAATATAATGCAACAAATTCTCCAATAATAGATTATTCAAGGCATCATGGAACACCAAAATAAATATTCATAGGCCAAAGAATAATAATTAGGAAACAGAAGCATGTAGCTACCAGACATGTCTTCATAGAAAAGATATCTATTTTGTTGTAAAGCCTAAGTAGAATATTTTCTGTGTTATTGGCTAAATTTGTTTCCCAGAAATCATGTGTTTGAAACTTTATCCACAATTCAACAGTGTTTAGAGGAGTCTTTCAGGAAGCAGTTAGATTCTGAGGATTCCACCCTTCAGAGTAGACAAACACTGCATTAAAGGGGGCTTACAAGAATGAACTGTCTCTCTCCTTCTCTTCCACCATGTGAAAACATGGCTGAGTTTCTGTCTCCACTGAAGAATAAGTCGTGTAGAGGAGAAGCTAAAGATGGTAGACCAATAAGCAGCAGGATACAGAGCCTCCCTGAGAGACACAACTCAGATGCTGGAATAAAACATTCTGGAAAGGTCCAGACAGAGGGAGATGGATCCTCTTGCACCAAGAAGAAACTGAAGGGAAAAGAGCTTGTCAAACCAAAAATCATGCTGCAGCTGTGCTGAAGTCAGAGGTCGACAAGCCCAATGGAGAATGGAGTCAGTAAGTGACCTACATTAACCAGGAGAGGTAAATACAAAAGAGATTGAGGACAGCAAACATGCAATATCAAACATGGTACTGTGGACATAAAGGATATCTTCAAGACCTCATATATGAGCTCATAACTGAAATATTAATTCAAGTAAAGCAAGATATAAGTACATTAATGAAAGAAATGCTAAGCACCTTTCAAGAAGACAAGACAGAAGAATGGAGGAACACAAAAAAAGCAGAGAAACATTTGATGAATAATATAAGGAAAACCTAGAATACATGAGCAGATTCAGAGAGATTACCAGGAAATTGAAAACTCCATTGAAAGCTGGCAAAATTGCCTGAAAGAAACTAAGGATTGACTATCAAAACTTAAAGACAGATTTGCAATGTGCAATCATGAAAGGAAAGATCTCTTAAAAATAAGGAAACAGGCAGTAATAACACAAAGACTAGAAGATGACAAGAGGATCTATAACCTAAAAATAAAACATGTAAATGAAGAAGCAGGAGTAAAATCAAAGGAATTACAAGGGCTATTCACAGAAATTATTAAGGAAAACTTCCCAAGAATAGGAAAAGGAAACGATATTCAGATGTATGAGGCATACAGAACTCCAGCCACCTACAACCAAAACAGAGCTACACCCGGGACATATAATAATCAAGATCCTAGAAATTCAATATAAGAACAGAATATTAAAAGCCATCAGAGAAAAGAAACAGATCGCCTATAAAGGAAAATCCATCAAAATCATGGCAGACTTCTCAACGCAGACCATCAAATCAAGAAGATCTTGGAACAAAGTATTCCAAGCCCTGTAGGAAAATAACCTCCAGCCTAGATTGATGTACCATGCAAAACTGTCTCTAGAAATAAAAGGAGAAACAAGATGCTTCCATGACAAAGAGGAACTGGGGGAATTTGTGACCACCAATCCAACCCTACAGAGAATATTGAAGGACATGAGAGAGAGAGAGAGAGAGAGAGAGAGAGAGAGAGAGAGAGAACCCAGGATATCAGGATCAGTGGCAGAGAGGCCTCAATGTATGAGGCAGACAGTGGAATGAAGGAGAAAATTAGACAACCAATGGCGGAAAAATAGCATAGCAGAAATGAGGCAGAGAAGGTTGGCTATAATCTGTAACATAGATGGCCTTGATACACACACATACAAACACACACACAAAAAAAGAAACACAGGCAGAGTAGAGCAGAAGGTAGCATCCATAGAGATGCTCTTTATAGGAAATATAACTAACCCGAAAAAGGGTTAATGGACTGAAAATCAAATATGAGAAAACAATGCTCTAGAGGGAGCATATAGGGAAACAGAAATAAGGGCAACTTGACAAGCACCTGCAAATAGGTTGGAAAGACAGGATACTTATATGCAGTAGAGAACTACTCAGCTATAACAAAGGAAAACCTTGAGTCTTTTGTAGGTAAAGGAATACAACTTGAGATCAAGTCCAGGAGTGAGAAGGTTTGGAACCACTTAGTTAAGTACCTGATTGCCCCCCAATCTAAAAACTGAGGGGAATGGTGGGACCCAAGTTGCGCAGCAACCTGTGGGAGTGAAAGGGGAGGAATTATCTAAAAAAAGAAAGCAGAGGATATTGTTAATAGTGTATCAGGATTTAAAACTCACAGTACTCACACAACTCTGTTTAGATGGATTATGTTCTGTTCCAGTTTGTCTACTTACACTAGATTTGAGGGCAAAAACAGCTATCCTGAAAAGAGCAGTATACAGTATGGTAGTTATCCTTAATTTACTATTAACTTAATCTGAAGCCATGTATAACTTTCATTGTTTATCATGACTGATCTCAATTGAATCTGGTTTGTTAGATTGCTGTTTTGTATTGACAGATTTTATTCAAATCTGTCATGATTGATAGTATCAAGTCTGAGAGTATAGGCAACTACACTGAAGATGACAAGATTCACTAGGATACCCACTCTGGTTTGATTATTACCTGCTTTTGAAGTTTTACACTGTCTACAATGTTTTGTTCTTATTAATATTGTAATGTACTGTTATATTCAATTATACCATGCCTGATGATAAGGATAATTCTATTGAAGATAACAAGAGACAACACAAGTAACCATTGTAGATTACCTTGTACTGTGGTTTTATATGACTTTTTCATTTCATGTTTTTACAGGAATTTGTTTTGTTTTATCTTGCTATGTTTTGTTTTTCCCTCTAATACAGAAAGGATAGAAATACATACAGAGACTCATGCATGCGTAGAACCTATAAACAGTTTATAAGAACTGATTATATGATGCATGTTGAAATGAACAACTACTTTGAAGAAAAAGAGACACTAAGGTAACCAGTGCTGATTCTACAATGTCATAAAGTAAAATCCAGCAATTCTATTATTGTTTGTTCAGAGTGTTCTGAGTGACTTTAGCCTATTTTGTTTTGTTTAAGTTCAACATACATGAAGGTATGGACAACTAGTTTGAAGACAATGAGAGACACTATGACAGCCATTGTTGACTTCCCTATTGTCTGGTCTTAAAGACCTAAAACACCTTCCTCATCCTGTTCAGATCAGTTCCATACTATGTTGTTTCATGTGAATTCTCTGAATGTGAAGATATGGACAACTATTTGGAAGAAAAAAAAAGTCAATATGATAGATAGTGAAGATCTCTGATTGTCTTGCTTTGAAATTTGTCTCTTACATTGCTTTCCTGTGTTCTGTTTTGTTGTGTTTAATTTTACCCTCTTTAAAATAAAATTTAAAAAAAATAAGTCATGTAAGGCACAATCTTATAGCAGAAAAATTGGCCCCTACCCTCCCAGCACCTTGATCTTAGATTTTTCCAGTCTTCATAACCAAAAATTTCTGTTTTATAAATTACCCACACACTTATATTTGTTTTAGCAGCACAAAACCCCAAAATTGATTAAAATTCCAAGAACAAAGAGGGTAATGAATTCCAGGTTGATGTAATGCCATGTTTTAAACATACATACAAATGAGAAAATACAACACAGCCAAGGACATTCAATAAGAAGAGCTATTATTGCTTAGCCATAGAATTGAAAGAGATGAAATTGAAAAGATTGTCAATTAAATATAATCAAGGGGGGAACATGGTTAGATTACTAAATAACTCATATTTTGATCTGAAGAAAATAGAAACAGTAGAGATTAATATATTCAGTTTTATTTTTTACGGACTTTATCCTTGAGGCACAGTGGGAAAGTGATGCTAAAAGGCTAACAATGACTGCCTCACTGTATTCCAAGTGAGCTAGGGCATTACTGACAGTGTTTGAGAAGTGTAGAAATTTTAAATGTTATTAATTATGATGATGTAGACATTAGCATAACTTGTATCATTTAGATTTAGACATTTTGAAGTAAAGAAATATGGAATGTATCTGAGTTTTAGCATAGAAAACTAGTTGTAGAAAACTACTGATTATGAAACTTAGAGACAGGTAAGTAAGTTTGGTTGGAAAGAATGTTAAGGAACTGTCTGTGTCAGTGTTTACTTGTTATATTCATGTGCTCATAGAACTCAAAAATATCTCAAGAGAGTCTTGGAGTTCAGTAGAGTCACAGCATTTTAGCTATAGCTTTAGAGTCATTGTATATTAGCTATTGCATTAATGGAATTAAATACGTTTGCTGTCTTAGTAACTTCCTCATTCCTGGTTCAAAACACCCAGCACCCACAAGTTAAAGGACAAAAAGTTTATTTTAACTCACAATTTGTAGAGGTTTCAGTCTCTCTTTGTTACTTTTCTCTCATTCCTGGGAGAAAATACCTGACACTCAAAATGAAGGAAGGAAAGGTTTATTTCTTACAGTTTTTGAAGGTTTTAGTTCAAAATCAGCTGACTCCAAGGCAGGGTGGCATGGCACTGGGGAAACACTTCCAGGCAGCAGCCAGAGCAAAAGCAGCCAAAGCACAAAGGGAAGAAAACAAACTTCTTCTCCTGGCTTATACTGAACACTGGCCACCCCAGCCCCATTCAGGCCAAATGTAACACTCACAATACCTTACCCTATTTTGTGGGGTATTTACAAAGTAAGAACCCTGTCTTCCTGCTGAGTCTCTCAGTTAAACTTCTAAATTCCTCAAGTTGACACGATGCATTAGCCGTAACAGTCTAGAGTCAGCTGGCTCTATGGCAGAGCAGCATCACTCAAGGTCTTCACAGAGGACAAACAGCTTATGGCATGTAGGCAAGGGGCACTGAAGTAGAAGGTTGAACTCATAGCCTCATGCTTTGTCAGGCAGGCGCTTATTCCACTGAACTATATCAGATATAAACTCTAGTGTTAGCCTAGGGAGTGACTGAAGAGGAGAAGAGTAAAAGTAAAATTCTGGAAAACCAATATTTAAGTCATATGACAAAGGAGAAACATCCAAAGAAAACAAAATCTACAATAGAAAAAAGAAGTATAAATAAAACAAAAGATAGTAGTTTCATAGGTGGCAGGAGAAGGAGTGTCAAGAAAATGAGAAGAGCAGAACTGCTTAATGCTCTATGCAAAAAGAAAAATGACTGAAATTGCTTTTGGTTTGGAAACTAGAATCTCACAAATGAACTTGAGAAAGCTACTATTTTAGAGGTCAAAGTAAGGTTAATTCAATGTCATAAAGAAATACAGAGGGGTGATACAATGAACTTTTGTATGCAACTGATGAAATATTGCTAAAGGGTTTTCTTGATGTATGCATTGTAAGCACACATTAAGATGAATGCAAAGTACAAGAAAAAATTTAGAGAAAGAAGACATGAAGGCCCCTAAGAAGTTAGGAAGATTTGAGTTCTAGACTCAAGTGCAAACTTTATTCCTAAATAGATGACAAGATTCCCTTAATATATGAAAAAAGAGAAAAAAATAAATTATAGTTCACTATTTCTCTAAGTCAAAGAAAAGAGTCCAGACTGAAATGGCTTAATTTACCAAGCAATTTTAATGTGTGAGATAATTATGTATTCTACAAAACTTCAGTAAAGAGTTTAAATTGGAAAATAAAACAGATTTAATATTTGAAATTAAAGGAAGTCTCTCCCACTGCCTGCAACAGATAACTAGAAGATTCTGAGGAATGATGTGGATATTTTGTGAGGGCAGAGAACTGCTTTGTGTGGATACGTGAAAATCAACACAGACCTTCATACTTTTCAAAGGAAAATGTTCACTAAAGCTCTCCAAGTCACTGCATCCCTTCCTCATTTTGTTCCAGGCTGTTCAAATATTGCTGTAAAGAGGGTTTTCCTAAGCACCTCAGATAGCACGCATCACAGTCTGTCTTCTGCCTGATTTTGTTTACAGGGCTCATCGTCACCTACTAATATGTTAGATAATTGACATGCAGTTTTCACTGCCTACAGCAGTACCTGTAATCAGAATTTTCATCAAATTTATAAACCTGTGACAGTAAATGTATTTTAGGACTTTAATTGTCCATCATAAGCAGATGGGAATATTTTCTGTTTTAAAGGCAAGAGAGTGTGGTGAATCTTATATACGAGGAACTTGTCCAAGTGAGATTGCTAAAGAGCTTTTCATGGTTCATTTACTCATTCATTCAATGACATTTACTGAGCTCTTACGGAGTGAATATCATCTCTTCCCTCATACACTCTCAAGTACTTAGTTCATAGGACCCTTGAGATTCTGTCTTTGCCTTCTCTGGTCTCCTCCTTTCGACTGGATGTTTACCTGGCCATGTAAAAATGCACTGGGAAATCTCACTCAAAAGCATGCTTTTCTCTTAACTCTACATCCTAATTTGACTGCTATTCTCTTTTTTTGGCCACTCTTTAAGGTCAAATATTTTCAGTTTATGTTATCCCATAATCACCCTCTACATTTTTATATTTGGAAGAAGTTTTAAGCTATAAAGAGTATAGTAATAATACATCATTTTGTGCAGTACAATAATGAGATTAACAAATATTAATGTTCCATCATATTGCTTGAAATATATTTTAATGCAGACATAAAAAAGTTGATACAATTAGTTTCTTTGTTACTATGTATGAATAATCCTTTCATGCCATACTGGAAATAGTCAATATTATAAATTTTTTATTACCATACAAGCAGTTTATAACCACTTAAATCTATAATAATATCTGTTTTGATTCAAATAAATTTAGTGTATTGTAGATCCCGTCAGAGTACCATGTTTTTGTATTAAACCATATAAATGCTAAGTACATATAAAATTAACTAATTTAATTATATCAGCCCTTGATATGCACTGATTATCTTTATGTACATGATATCATATTGAATGACTATTTGCATTTTCATTATATTTTGCATCATTATGCTTAACTCCTTTGCAATCCTAATATCTATCAAGTATTAATGTTGTGTTATCTCTAAAAAGTCTCCTATCAGTAATTTTCCATAAATAATTTTTGCCCTGCCCAATGAACGTTATTATATGAGCAGATATTGTGGCATCTGCAGTATGAGAAGAAAATTTGAAGGAAAAAATATTGGAAGGAAGAGTAGAGGCAAATTATCCAGGAAACTAAAGAGGAAGAGTTAAAACGCAGAAGAAACTGCTGTAACCCATGTCAGGGTAATGATTAGGCAAAAAGAAATGATGATTATTATTAAATTATTTTAGCAAATGCGAGACTGTCCTGTGAAAAAGCAACCATGCACACACAGTGTAGTAGAAAAAAATGATTTAAAAACTTGGATGTGTTTGTGTATTAACAGAAAAGGAAAAAAAATTGAAATCACAATAAGAAATGACAAACATAGGAGGACATTTTATGTCAGGAAAACTTCTTACAAGACTTTTTTAAAAGATACACAGAAATCACTGCTGTTCTAATACTAGCTTGATATTAAGGAAAAGTAAGCTACACATAAATTTGGCAATATATGCTAATCCATCACAGCATGGTTGAATATAGAACGCTGTGGAAGAATATCCATACTGACCATGTTTTTTAATGTAATTTAAATATTTTAATCATATCATAAAGGAAACATCTTACCATGCAAGAACTTCTTTCATTATTTAAAAATAAAGATAGAAGAGTATTTCTTAATAAATAAATTTGTGGGTAACATCTTGTTGGGAGCTGTTGAAGCTGGAAATTGACCACACATGCAAGTTTGGAACTTAACCATCCCAAGAACAAAGAGCACCTGTGAAAAGTCACATGAAGAAGCTGCTTCAGCCCAGAGAACATCCACCACCAGACAATCTGAACAGTGAGTCGCTAGGACAACAGGGGGTCATGTGACATTAAATTGCTAAAAGGTATAAATAAACACCTCTGCAGTGAGGGGCCAGTGCCTTTCCTCCCATCAAGAGGGTTAGGACTCCACCTGACCGCAGCTTTGTCTCTTCTTTATTTTTCTCATCCTCATGGTCCTTAACCCCAAGAATCTCAGGAGCTGCACGGGTTGTGTCAACATCTCCCCGGCGGTAAGCACTAAACTTTAAATTGAAAAGTAAAGATGAATGAAAGTAAAGGTTACCAAATCATTAAAAAATGCATACCTACTATGAATCTGCTAAGTTGACAGTGAGAACATTTTTCAAAGTTGAGATCCTATATGAAGTGAAGAAAGCATGAGCAGGGTGTGGTAGTACACACCTATAATGCCAGCTCTCTGGGACACTGCAGGAAAAAGATACCAGCTTTGAGCCCAACTTTGCACTTCAGTGAAACCCTAATAAGGATATAGAAATGAGATATAGTTCAATATCAAGACCATAATTCAAATCCCAGTACTGCAAATAAAAAAAGAAGAAGTATTAAAAATAGAAATATTGTTCTACCACAAGAAGATAATCTGATGACTAAATATACCTGGAATTATCTATCCTTTAACTAATTTAAAGTTTATGAACTATAATAGTAGTTGAAAACCAAAATTATTTGTGAAATGACATTTGAGATGTAAGCAGATAAAATCGAAGTATCAGAGAATATGTAATACAAAAATACTAAAACAAATGTATATTGGAACATATGAATCCTCATTGAAATTTACCCTACCAAACACACAAATTAAAAATAAGCTTAATTCTCCTTGCTAAAAATAAGTGGAAAGTCTTCCTCTTCCCTCAGTCCTGTTGCCCTTTGTTTTTAGAGCACTCCTTTTTAAAAAAGGAAAAAGAAATTAAGGGCTTTCATGGCCTCTTTGAAATGTATGTGAATCTTTTTAATGGGTAAATAAAACTCTTGACAGCCTTAGATTCTAAGTGGGGCTTTTTCAAGGACTTGATAGCTGCCACTTTCTGTCATCATGAAGGAAGGGGTCATTCTATTTCTTTTCTCTGTAGAAGACAGGGAGCCTAACTTCAGCTTAGACACTCCGCTGGTGCAACCTGTTTCCAGTAAAAAAAAAGATGTGTGAAGATTTTCTTTGACTAAAGTCAAGTACCCAATACACATGATCACCATAATAGGTGAAGGGGGATGAATCATATGTGGCAAATGATGCTGTCAAGCCCTCTGAAGTTAGCATCTTGAAAGTATGTACTTGTGAGATTTATCTGCTTATTTGTGTAAGTGTGTGTGTGGGGGTTCTGTCTACAACCTCTTTAGCAAATTTCCTGCAACACATATAATATTCTGCTTTAATGCTGATTCCAACATGAGTTATTTCTATCTTCTACCTTTGAGGAAAGATTTTGGGTTGGAAGAGATTTCAATTGTGTTTGTTTTAATCATATATCTGTAACACTATAGGAGAGCCATTACTTAAGTACTAACATAAGAACTTAGAAGAGAAATGGAATAGTAATTAAGACTATTTTTCAGTGATATTTGATATATTAATAAATCAAGGAACCACATAATTATGTAATCATTTTCATTGTTATTGTTTTAACTGGAATTACCAACAGTCATTTTAATTAATTTGTTTTATGTTGCTCTTTCCTGGCTATGTTTTCTTGATTCCCTATGCTCATTTTTCTGTAATTCATTTTTTGTTCACTTGAATCACCTTATTCTTTATGAAAATATCTGATGGTGATACTCTCTCCAATTCTTTGTACACAAGAAAATAATTTTAATTCCTTATCTCACTGAGTTACTTAAATGCACTACAAGTGCTAGGAATATAGCTTAGTGGCACACCACCTGCCTGGCAAGCACAAGATCCTGAGTTCAATTCCCAGAACCAAAAATAAAAACTAAAAATAAATACAAAATAAAAATCTCAATTTATTTTGAAATTATGTTAAAACTTTCCTCAACATTCCTCTATTGTCTAGTAACATTGGGAACTAGAAATAGAAAAGGCAGATGTACTTTTGATATTAATTAGAACAAATTTTTGGGATTTGCTCTCTTTTTTATAAGCATTAATCAATTTCATTTTATTCTTGGAAATAAAAATACACAAACAGCTGTCTAGGAATGAGTAGTAGTGAATCTTGCCTTATGTTTAGTTCCTGCTTTTATCTAAAAGTTTGAATTTTATTAATATAAGCGATTTTTATCTGTTTGTTTTCCTTCACTTTTGTTCATTTCTAATCTCATCAATAATCTTGTTAAATAGTTTAACTTTTTGATGTACATATTATTTTTGTTAACTTTAATCTACTGTACTTAAAAATATGGTAACTTTTCAAGAAAAAGTGTCAGACCTAATTTTCTGAGTCAGTAAAAATATAACAATTTAGCAATTCAGTGTTTTTGGGGGGAGGGTAGGATCATGATAAGAATGCTACTTCAAAAATTCTCTAGTTATTTTGCTTGGATGTAGTATTTTCTTCAATATTTGAAAAGTGCTCTAGATTTATACTGATACTTTGTTATGTGTTATTTTTCTTAACTCAATTGCTTTTCTTTATGTTTTTTTTTTCTCAAATGTTTGGTGATTCTTGTTTGTCTGCAAACCATCCTGAGATAAAATTTCATATTTCTTTGACTGTCCTCTCTGGAGTAATCTGTTCTGAAAATGGTGGTGAGATGTGAAGAGATCATATATAGGACTTACAAGGGAATTTTACTGGTGAAGCCTTTCCATGAATTAAAGAGCCACTGTGTGTCTTATTCTTTTTTCCAAATATCAATGGTTTTTATTTAGTGAAAGTGTCCTTGTCCTCAAAGAGGTGGGAAGGCAGAAGAACTACCCCAAAGGAAACCTGCTTTTCACTCTGCCTTTTATTCAGAATCCTGATTATACTGTATTCTGTCCATCTGCTGCTTTGATGTTCAGGGATTTCTGGAATACTAATCTTGCAGTGGTTTTCCACTGTAAGAATGTTCTTTATGGTTTCCAGCATTTAAGTGTTCTTCATATATGAGTGAAGCTAATTTTTAAATTTCTAAGGAATTACTAATATGCTATTGCATTTTTTCCTATTTATGAGTAAAATACATTTTATCACATTGATACCATTTTAGGATATATTGTACAAATAAAATTCTTAAAAAATTCTACCACTTTCCTCTTTCATCTTTTGATAATATTTATGTTCAACAGATATTATCTGTAAAATATTATTGTATTATTCCAATGTTATCACACTACATATATGTTTAATTCTTGTACTACTTAAATTATTAAAAGGAAAAAAGAACTATCTTCAAACATTAACAGGGGGTATCTAGGGCTTGGCAATTGACCCCACTGGAAGAATCCAGGAACTGGCCCCTCACCCTACTTCCAGTCAACTGGGGGGGACCCCAACCACACAACAGGACTCTGACAAGGGTACACATGATGAGCAGGCAGGACTACCAGGCTGAAGAGTCTGTAACCAAGCCAGCAATTTGTAAATTAGGTGAGCCAGCATTGTGCTTAAGGACAAAGACATACAGAATAGAAGCAGTTAGGTGGGGCCATCCCCACCTTTTTAAAAGCTGTACTTTGTTTTTTAAAATTTTATTTAAAAGGAAGACAAAAGAAAACAAACAAAATGGAAAAAAGGTTTGCAACAATACAAAGTTCCAAGGGAAAAATAAATAAATAGATAGATAGATAGATAGATAGATAAATAAATAAATAAATAAGAAAAAATACTAAGAAGTCATTACTTGATAACTTACATACTGTCATCTTGGAAATAGTTGTTCAAGTTACAAAGTTAAAACATACAAAGTATACATTCAAGCAATGAGACGGTTAACAGTTCTGCTCCATGATCTAACAAAAAACAGTAATATGGTCCTACATCTTACACACTTAACCATACATACAATTATAGCCTTTAGAGTACTTTCTTTTCCTCTCTTTTTTACAGTATCAATTACACATTTTGTGTTTTATTACTCCTGCAGTTCTTGTTACTTTTTACACTACAGACATAATATGATATTTAAAAATATTGTTCCTATTTATTTCACTAATAAGGATAGTTTTAAGTTGTCTCCATTTACCTATGAAGGCCTGAAGATCATTCTTTTTCATAGCTGTGTAATATTCCATTGTATAAAAATACCACATCTTTTTTATCCACTCTGAGGTTGATGGGCATCTTGGTTGTTTCCAAGATTTAGCTATTACAAATTGTGCTGCTATGAACATGGTTGCAAATATATCACTGTGATATGAAGTTTTCAGTTCTTCTGGGAAAACACCCAAGAGGGGAATTGTTGGGTTGAATGTCTTCATCTTATGAGAATTATCCATACTGATTTCCATAGAGGTTGCACCAGTCTACACTCCCACCAACAGTGGAGAAGTGTTCCTTTTCCCCCAAAGCCTCACTAATATTTGTTATCAGTTGATTTCTTGATGGTAGCTATTCTTTCAGGAGTGAGATGAAATCTCAATGTTGTTTTAATTTGCATTTCTTGAATGACCAGTGATGGTGAACATTTCTTCATATTTATTTGCCATTTGTATATCTTTATCTGAGAACTGAGTGCTCATCTCAGCTGCCCATTTTTGGAGAGGGTCTTTGAATTTGGGTGGCTGGATGTTTTTCAATTCTTTATATGTTCTCGATATAAGTCCTTTGTCTGAGGGGTTGCTGGCTAAAATTCTTTCCCATTCTGTGGGTTTTCTTTTCACTCTGATGGTGATCTCCCTTAAAGTGCAGAAACTTTTCAATAGTATTAGATCCCAGTTGTTTATTCTCTGAAGCATTTCCTGTGCAGTTTGAGTTTTGTTCATGAGTTGCCTGCCTACCCCTAAGTCTCCAAGACTTATACCTGCCCTATCTTCTAGTAGATTTAGTGTTTCTGTTTTAATTTTTAGGTCTTTGATCCATTTAGACTTTAGTTTTGTGTATGGTGAGAAGCATGGATCTAGTTTCAGCCTTCTGCATGTGGAGAGCAAATTTTCCATCACCATTTATTAAAGAGGCTATCCTTCCTCCAGTGAACATGTTTAGCCCCTTTGTCAAATATCAGGTGGCTGAGTGCCTTTGTACCTATACTTGTATCTTCTAATCTGTTCCATTGGTCCTCAGGTATATTTCCTTGCCAGTACCATGCTGATTTTATCACTGTGGCTTGGTATAAGAACTGTACTTTGTTTTATCTTGTTTATTTTTGTTTTTCTCTTTCTTTCTGTTTCATTTTCCTTGTTTCCCTTTTTCTTTTCTCTATTTTCTAAACATATTAAGAGAACTCCAGCCACAGAAAACTAATGCCATCCCCCAAACCCAGAGAAAAAGTTGAGATAATCCCTTGTTTACTCCTTCATTAATTCTTTTTTTCCCTATTCTCTAATTTTTCAAACCTTGCATGATCATCCATTGTTCTCCAGCCTTGCTTGCACTTCCTTTCCAGTTATCTTTGTTTTATACACCATCCTTCCTGAATACCCCCACCACAGGGTAAAATCACTCTATCAAGGGGAAACACTTTGCATATAAGCTCTCAATTAATGATTGCTCTGTTACATATTTATAGACTGTACTCCAATGTTCTAAGGTACGAAATTAATAGTTACACTGAGGAACTTGTGCCACCCTCAGACCTTGGCCCGAGCCACCATGCACTTCCTGCATGACCCCTGCTGGCCCTGAGGAATGCGCACTGCCCTCAGACCTTGTACCCATGCTTCTAGGCTTCCTTTGCAAGCCCCACAGGCCTGAAGGAATGCTGCGCCAATGGCTGCTGTCCTCTGTGACCCTCCCCATCTCCTAGACCAAGTACTTAATCTTCAGCTCCCACTCCTGCTCCCAGAACATTGAACTGCAGTGGATTAACTGTGCTGAGTTGAAGGGAGACTCAGTGACCTCTCATCCAAACAGAAAACCTCAGAAGGTTCCAATCACCATGCTCCTGTGCTTCTCCTGGCATCCATCCTACAACTTTAACAACTAGTTGAAGTTACAGCTTCACTAAGTAATATAGGACCAAACAGTAAAAACAGAATGAACCTACTCAGAACAAAACCATGAAAGTGATGTAAGACTTCAAAACAATAGCACCCCATGGACACCCATACTGATGCCACTGGCACTCGCTTCTACCCAGGACCATGTATGCTGCTGCACCATACTTCCCACATGCCCCGTGGATGCCAAGACAGACACCACAAGCCCGCCCCTCTGCCCCAGACTATGTACACCATTGTGCCATGCTTCCCGCATGCCTGGTGGATGCCCTGACCCAGGACACCTGCTAGCTCCTCAGGGACACTCCCTACCTCCTCTACCTAATACTGCTGTTGCTCTTCAGATCCTTTCTCCCAGAACCTTGGGCTACAGAGAATTGACTGTGATGGCTTGATGGGAGATTCAGTAACTGCCTCACCCAAACAGAGGATCTCATCAGGCTCCAATCAATGTGATGAGTATGCCCCTAAAATAGAAGTGTAGAATGCATAAATAAGGCCAGTAGTAAAGCTCCCTCCAACTAACTATAAGACCTTGGTGAGTCTGGCAACAGTGTGGGTGACTCCTTGCACACAGAGAGCATCAGTCAGGGTGAAGAGTGTGCCAATAAGGACTCCCCCTACTTAGAGAAAATTGAAAGGGCTTATGAGACACACAGGCAGACAACAGAGATACAGAAGGGCCTCAGATGATACAAACACTATAGACAGGGAGATTTGGTGACCTGGAATAACCTGAAGATAAAGTAACACCAGGAACTCAAAGTTGACCCACATAAATCCCACTAGGCTTGTCAGCCCAAGTAGGATATAAGAGTCACCCAAAAAGCCCTGCAGGGGGAAGACAGGTGACTGGCCGACCTCTTCATTGTAGGATCAAGCAATTGGACAAACATCAACCTTACAGTAGGACCCCATTATACACACTACCAACAGTTGACACTAGTAGGATTGAATGACCAAATATTAACCCAAAAGGAGAAAATAGCAAAACAAAAAAGCAAAGTACAATCTCAAACATTTAGTCCACTAGGAGCAAGTACAGGAGACACTGAAATGGAGGACTTCAAAAGTAACACACCAGAAATCTCCAATTAGATAGAGAGTGAAATAAAAAAAACTCCATAAAGCTAAAGCTATAGAGGACATCAAATTAGAAGTAATCTCTCATGTAAAGATAGAAATAACAACCATAGTAAAGGAGTTGCTCAGCAGAACTAAACAAGAAATAGATAACAATTACAGGAGTATGGGAAACTGATTGAAACCTTGAATGAACAATACAGAAAACAAGCAGAATTCATGAAACAAATTCAAAGAGACAACCACACAACAAAAAATTATATTGAAATCTGGAAAAACTGTTTAAATGAACCTGAGGATAAGATTTCAGACCTTGAGGACACGATCGCAATTAGCAATCATGAAAGGATAGAACTTTTAAAAATAACAAAGCAGCATGAAATGAAAATCCAGCAGCTTCAAGATGATGCCAAGAGAAACAATATAAAGATTAATAGACAACAGTGAAAAATTAGGAGCCAATGCCAATGACATAACTAAAATATCCACAGAATAGCAGAAAATTTCTCAAATATGAGTAAAAAATCCAATATGCAGTAAATTGAGGCATATGGAATGCCAAATAATTAAAACCAATGTAAATCTATACCCAGACATATAATGATTAAGATCCCAGGCATGCAGCATAAAAACAGAATACTAAAAGCTGTTAGAAAAAAGACACAACTCACCTATCAAGGAAAGCCCATTAGAATCACAGAATACTTTTCAGAACAAACCCTCAAGCTTGGAGTGAAATATTTCAAGCCCTGAAAGCAAACAATTTTCAACCCAGACTGATGTACCTAGCAAAGCTTTCATTCAAATTTAATGGAGAAACAAGTGCTTCCATGACAAAGAACAACTGAAGAAATTTATGTCCACCAAACCAACCCTAGATACAGTATTGAAAAACATACTAGATAGAGATAAAAATAAGCACAATTCCCAGAACAACAATAGAAAGAAACCAACAGGTAGGGCAAGAAATTAAAAAGGGGGCAAAGGAGAAAGCAAACAACTGGAACATAACATGGCAAAGTCAAGCCAGTACATACCAGTGATATCCATAAATGTAAATGGCCTCAATTCCCCTATCAAAACAAACAAGCTGACAAAATAGAACAAGAAACATGATCCCACAATATGCTGTATACAAGAAACACATCTGACCCAAAAGGAAACTCAAAGATTAAAAGTAAAAGATGAAAAACAGTATTCCATGCAATGGGAATCCAGAAAAAAGCAAGGGTAACTATTCTATTTGGAAGACAACATGAACTTCAAACCTAAAATGATTAAAAGAGATAAAGAATGTCACCACATACTCATTAGTGAAAAGTTCAAGATGAAGAACTAACAATTACACTAAATAGAAGAGCATACAACTATATGTCAAATATGAACAGGCATGAAAAACCAAATACAGGAAGTCCCAGGGCTATCTTGAGAGAAGCAAAGATAGCAAGCATAGTGCTCTCACTGAGCCACCTGAATTTGTGCCCAAAACTGGCCCAAGCACACAAACCCTTGCCGATGCAACTGGCTTCAATGGGCCTGTGCATGGAGCTGAACTGCCCCACGCGTGACCTGTCTAGAGGTGCCATAGACTCACACTGGAGCCGCACTGAAGTCTGAGATCTGGGAGCCCAATGGAGAACAGAGCCAGAGGGGGACTGGCATTAAAGAACAGTGAGTGCTGGGAATAAGACCCTTCCATGGGAAAGGGGCAAGTTGGAGTCAGGCAGGACTATGGGCCAAACTGCAAATGGAAGTGACTTCAGTTGGCTGCTCACCTCCCAGAGCAGATTGGTAGGATCTGCTTGACCTGGGTCATATCCATGGCGGGACCCAATAATTCATCCCAAACCTATTCCCTATGTGCAGCACACACTGACAAAGTGAAGGCCCAAGAATGTTGGCTGGCCTGGAGGGGAGGGGCCAGCATACACTGCTCCAGCCTGCACCTCAGTGACTGACAGGAGACTGAAAAGGGCAGAAACTCCTAGCCTGTATGCTCCAGAAGAACCATAACAAACAAGGAAAGGGGCTGGGAATGACACAACACACTTGTAAGAAACCAAAAACATGAGGAGAGAAAGAATTAAGAAAAAGTCCCCAACCCCCAACACTGAGAATATTGATCCAGGAGAGGTAAATACAAAAGAGATTGAGGGCAGCAAACATGCAACATCAAACATGGACATAAAGAGATATCTTCAAGACCTCATACACGAGCTAAAAACTGAAATATTAATTCAAATTAAGTAAGATATAATTAGATTAATAGAAGAAATGCTAAGCACCTCTCAAGAAGACACATACAGAAGAATGGAGGAACACAAAGGAAGGAGACAACTGTTAAATGAAGAATATAAAGAAAACCTAGAATACATGAAGCAGATTCAAAGAGATTACCAGGAAATTGAAAACTCCATTGAAAGCTGGCATAACTGCCTGAAAGAAACTAAGGATAGACTATCAAAACTTGAAGACAGGTTTGCAATGTGTGATCATGAAAGGAAAGATCTCTTAAAAATAACAACAAAACAGGCAGTAACAATACAAAGCCTAGAAGATGACAAGAGGATCTATAACCTAAGAATAAAACATGTGAATGAAGAAGCAGGAGTCAAAAGAAAGGAACTGCAAAGGCTATTCACAGAAATTATTAGCGAAAACTCAAGCATAACAAAAGTAGATGATATGCAGATGTATAAAGCATATAGAACTCCAGTCACCTTAAACCAAAACAGAGCTACATCCAGACGTATAATAATCAAGATTCCAGAAATTTAATGTAAGAACAGAATATTAAAAGTGGTCAGAGGAAAGAAACAGATCACCTATAAAGGAAAACCCATCAAAATCAATGACAGACTTCTGGACACAGACCATCAAATCAAGAAGAGCTTGGAGCAAAGTAATTCAAGCCCTGAAAGAAAATAACCTGCAGCCCAGACTGATGTACCCTGAAAAACTGTCTCTAGAAATTAATGGAGAAATAAGATGCTTCCATGACAAAGAGAAACTGGGGGAATTTGTGAACACCAATACAACCCTACAAAAAGTACTGAAGAACATTCTAAAGAGAGAGAAAAAGAATATGAGGATTTCAGGAAGAGTGGCAGAGAGGCCTCAATGAACGGGGCAGACAGTGGAATGAAAGAGAAACATAGACAACCAATGACAGAAAAATAGAATAGCAGAAATGAGGCAGAGAAGGTTGGCTTTAATTAACATCATGGCCTTGATATACTAACAAAAAGAAACACAGGTAGAGTAGATCAGGAGATAGTGTCCATCGAGATGCTCTGTATTGGAAACATAATTAACCTGAAAGAGGGTTTATGGACAGAAAGTCAAATATGAGAAAACAATGCTCTATGTGACAGGGAACCAGAGAGAAATAGAGGCAACTCGACCAGCACCTGCAGAGAGGTTGAAGAGACATAATACTTTTGTGCAGTAGAGAACTAGTCAGCTATAAGGAAGGAAAACCTTGAGGCTTTTATAGGTAAAGGAATACAACTCAAGATCAAGCCCAGGAGTCAGAAGGTTCAGAATGAGTTAGGATAAATAACAGGTTGCTCCCCCCAATCTAAAAACTGAAGGAGTTAGTGGGTCCCAAAATGTGCAATGCTCCCTATCAGAGTGAAAGGGGAGGAACTGTCTAAAAAAGGAAGACAGAGGATATAGTTAATAGGGTAACAAGATTTAAAATCTACATTATTCTCACCACTCTGTTTATATGGATTATATTCTGTTCCAGTTTGTCTACTTATACTAGATTGGAGGGCATGGACAGATATCACAAAAATAACAGGACATATTACAGTAATCAACCTTAATTTCCTATTAACTTAATCTGAAGCCATGTATAACTTACATTGTCTTATTATGATTGATTTTATTTGAATCTGGTTTGTTATATTTCTGTTTTGTATTGAATGGTTTTCAATACAATTATAGGCAACTATACTGAAGATGATGAGATTCACTAGGATACCCATTCTGGTTTGATTATTACCTTCTTTTGAAGTCTTATAATATCTGTAATGTTTTCTTTTATTAAGGTTGTTATATACTGCTGAGACATCATATTAACCATTGTAGATCACCTTGTATTGTGGTTTTATATTACTTTTTCATCTTTTTCTAGGAATTTGTTTTGTTTTGTCTTGCTTTGTTTTCTTTTTTCCCTCCAATACAGAAAGGATAGATATACATGTAGAGGCTCATGCATGTGTAGAACTTATAAACAGTTTATGAGAACTAATTATATAACACATGATGAAATGAACAACTACTTCAAACAAAAAGAGATACTATAGTACCAGTGCTGATTCCGTAGCATCATGATGTCAAATCCAACAATATTATCATTCTTTGTTCAAGGTAATTTTAGCCTGTTTTGTTTTGTTGAAGTTGAACATACATAATGGTATGGACAGCTGTTTTGAAGAAAATGAGTAACACTATGACAGCTATTGTTGGCTTTCCTATTGTCTGGTCTTGAAGACCTAAAACACCTTCCTCATCGTGTTCAGGTCAGTTCCATACTATGTTGGTTCATGTGAATTCTCTGTATGTGAAGATATGGACAACTATTTGGAAGAAAACAAGAATCAGTATGATAGATAGGGAAGATCTCTAATTGTCTTGCTTTGAAATTTATGTCTCTCACATTGCTTTCTTGTGTTCCATTATATTCTGCTTTGTTGTGTTTAATTTTGCCCTCTTTAAAATAAATAAAATTTTTTAAAAAAGAAAAACCAAATATACAAGAACACAATTATAACAGGAAACCTTAGCACCCATTGTCACAAAGAGATAGATAAAATAGACAAAATGTCAGCAAAAAAAATATTAGAACTGAATCATACCTAAAAGAAATTGGGCTTAGCAGATGTTTACAGAGTGTTCCACACAAACACATTAGAATACACTTACTTCTCAGCCACACATGGGACATTCTCCAAATTGACCCTATATTATCCCATAAAATATTCTTCAGTAAATCCAAAAATATTGAAATTATCCCATGCTTAATATCTGATGATAGCACACTGAAATTGGAAATTAATGACAAAATAAATTGCAAAACCTGCATAAATACATTGAAATTAAATAACAAACTTCTGAACAACCAGTGGGCTACAGATGAAGTTAAGGAAAAAATAAAGCAATACCTACACTTCAATAAAATACAGAAACAACATACTGTTATGTGTGGGATGCAATGAAAGCAGTCTTAAGAGGGAAATATATAGCAATAAATTGTCATGTCAAGAAAACAGAATGAACACAAATAAACAACCTAATACTTCATCACAAACTTCTAGAAAAAGAAGAGCACATTAAACCCAAAGCTCCAAAAGGGAGGAAATTGTAAAGATTAGAACAGACATCAATGTAATTGAAACTAAAATAAAACAATACTTAGAATTAATGAATTAAAAGCTGTTTTTTGTGAGGATAAACAAAATTGACAAACCTCTATATAACCTTATCAAGAAAAAGAAAGAAAAAAACCAAATTCATGCAATAAAGACTGAAAAGAGGGAGTTACTACAAATCCCATGGAAATTTAAAAGATCATGAATATCTACTTGACAATCTCTACCCACATAGAGTGGAAAACACAGAGGAAATCACCAGATTTCTAGAAACATATGAACTATCAAAGCTCAACTAAGAAGATATAGCAGTTTTGAACATCCCAATATCAACTACTGAAATAGAAAGCATAATAAAAACACTTACCAACAAAGAAAAGCCCAAGTCTTGATGGATTTATTGCTGATTTCTACAAGAAATTTAGAGAAGATTTGATACCAATATTTCTTAAATTCTTCAATGAAATTGAAAAAGAAAGCAATCCTCCCTAAATCATTCCTGGAGGCAAGTATTACTCTCATACCAAAACCAGAGAAAGGCCCACCTATAAAGGAGAACTATAGGCCAATCTCACTAATGAACATTGATGCAAAGATTCTCAACAAAATACTGGAGAATAGAATGCAGCAAATCAATAAGAAGATTATATTATCACGACCAAGTGGGATTCATTCCTGTAATGCAGGGATGATTTAATATATGCAAATCAATAAATGTAATACACCACATCAACAGAGCCAAAAATAAAAATCACATGGTCCTTTCAATGGTTTCTCAAAGTAGAAAAAGCTTTCAATAAAGTCCACACATGTTCATGATAAAAACCAGCAGAAACTCAGAATACATGGTGTCTACCTCAATTTTATAAAGGCCATCTATGACAACCCAACAGCCAACATTGTACTAGATGAATAAAAACTGAAAACTTTCACTTTAAAGTCAGGAACAAGACAAGAACATTCATTATCACCACTCCTATTTAATATATTTCTGGAAATACTAGCCAGGGCAATCAAACAAGAGAGAGAAATAAAAGGAATAAAGAAAGGAAAGGAAGAAGTTAAATTATCACTATTTGCAGATGACATGATACTCTATATAGAGGACCCCAAAACTCCATTAAAAGACTGCTAGAGGTAGTAAACAAATTCAGCAGTGTAGCTGGCTACAAAGTCAATGTGCAAAAATCAATAGCATTCCTATGCACAAACAAAATCTCATCAAGAGAGATATTATGGAAATATCACCCTTCATAATAACATCTAAAACAACGAAATACTTAGGAATCAACCTAAGAATGTAAAAGACCTATATGCTGAAAATTATGCTACACTAAAAATGGATACTGAAAAAGATATTAGAAAATGGAAAGATATTCCTTGGTCATGGCTAGGAAGAACCAACATTGTGAAAATGGCCATACTCCCTGTCTTGGTTACTTTTATTCATTGCTGGGACAAAATACCTGATGCCCAAATTTGGGAAAGGAAAGCTTTATTTCTTACAGTTTTGGGAGGTTTCAGTCCATACTCAGTTGGCTCCTAGGCAGGGTAGCATGACGGGGCTGCAGTTCATGGTGGCTTCAAACAACAAGCGGAAACCGGCAAGAGAGAGACACACCTTCTTCCTGCCATTACATCACATCCTGGCTCCACCCCCTAGGAGGGTGTAGCACTGACACCACCAATCCAAGCGCTAGACAATGAACCAATCACA
>PVJX010023179.1:0-29620 GCA_004027295.1 Dolichotis patagonum | reverse complement strand
TTTGTTTTGTTTTGGTCTTTTTGCGACAGGATCTCACTATGCAGTTCAGCTGGCCTTAAGCTTACTTTGTAGCTCAAGCAGGTTCTCAAACTTGCAACCATCTTCCTGTCTCAGCCTCCTGAGTGCTGGGATTACTCGCTGCATTTTAAGATTATTTTTTAATGTCTAGTAGGGGACATCTCTCCAAATTACTCTTCTTCCATACTGATTTTCCAGAAGAATTGTTGAATAATTTATCCAAGTTCCCACACTATCCTACTATGCTTTCATGGGATTTTATTGAATTTATATGTAAACTGAAAAATTTTTACGTCTTTTCAATATCGAGTTTTCCTATCCAAGAACAAAGTAAGCCATTTCATTTTTTATAGCTTTAAAATTTCCTTCCCATTTTTCCAAAGTTATTCCTGGCTTTGTATAAGTTTTGAGGCTCTAATAAATTAGATTTTGAAAATTATGCTTTCCTTTTTTTAAATAATTGTACTGGGGGTCGAACTCATGACCTCGTGGTTGCCAGATAGGCGCTTACGCTGCTGAACTAAATCCCTGGCCTAAAAGAAACATTTTAATTTTTTTAATTTTTATTTTAAAGGTGGTAAAGTTAAACACAACAAAACAGAACAGAACAGGACATAAGAAAGCATAAAATTTAAAGCTAGACAACCAGAGACCTTCACTATCTGTCATATTGTCTCTTGTTTTCTTCCAAATGGTTGTCCTTATCTTTGCATACGGAGAGCTCATACTAAATAACATAGCCAATCTTTTCACAAGACATCCAGTTCACTGGCTCCTACTTGCTAAATGTGGTGGTGGGGGACACGAAAACGGATGGGGCACAGGACATGAGATGTTTGATTCTCAGCCCGCACACGGGCAGGCTCACAGTCACCCACCAGAGAGGGGAGGAGCTCTTTGTTCTCCCGGCACCCGGCTTCAACCACGTGGTGCAGGTACAGAGGCGCCAGGGTCTTTCTCCTGCCGCCGAAAGTCTGCCACACTCACCTGCTATTTCTTTCTGATGAATTGACCATTACATTTCCAAAGTTCTGAAATGGCCAACAGACCACAGAAAAAATTCTCTTTAGACTCCTGTTTGAAACCAGCAGCTATAGCAATCTGCTGGCCTTGCTTCAGGGCCAGAAAAGAAACATTTTAAAAAACAAAAATATTCCTATATGACAACAATAATCCATCAGCAACCACAACTAAAACTTCTATGATAACACTGAGCTCAAAAATTAAACTCCCAAGGGACCTACTGGAGCACTGGCGGGTGGAGAACGGGCCCAAGTGCCCTGGGGGGGGGGGGCTCCGCCGGTGTAGATGATCTTTCTCCCTAAGGGGCTGTGGTGAACAGGTAACGTGATCCCCGACAGCATACTGATGGCTTCGCCACTGCTGAGAAACTGATTCTAAATATCCTCAGCATGACACATACACGCAAAAGCCGAGAACACTTTTAAAAAGAAAACTCTTGAGATGTGTATGTCCTCTGCGATACAAAAACTATGCTAAGTGCCGGCTTGTGGGGTGTTTCTGGGAACATCTGGGGAGAAGGGAGCCACTGGCCTGGCCAGAGCTGCCTGCACCCCAGACACTGGGAAGGGGTGGAGCTGGGGGAGCCCTGGGCTTCTCCTCTTCTGTCCCCTCCAACTCTGCAGCTCCCCGGTGGGAGGGGGAGTCACAGGCAGGGCTGGAGAAGTTGGCTTCTCAGCTACTGCTGATTCCAGCGCCAGCGCTGTGCCTTGACCTTGACCTTGACCTTGACCTCGCTACAGAGGGCCCCTGAGATGTGCTGGGCAGGCAGGCGAGGGCGCCTCGTTAAAGGCGTGCGTGTGTTTGCAGGGGGAACAGCCTCCCCAAAAACCTGCTGTGCTCTGCAGACAGTCACGGCTGCAGGGAGGACGCCAGCGGGTTCCAGAGCAGTGCAGCCACCGTTGTGATTCAAAGAGGACAGCACGAGGACCTCCGCGACAGGGGTCCTCACGGCGAGAGAAACAGCCTAGCTCCAAGTGGGGATCAGGCTGCGGGCGTGAGCAGACCCTTGGGGACGGGTCACTCCGGCTCCTTCACAGCAGGCCCCGCGGAACTGGCGCTTTGCCAGCGCTGCCTAGGACCCTCGGAACCGTTCACGAGGAGGCGACGGTCATGATCCCTTCTCACAGATGGGGAAACTGCGGCTGCACCAAGCCAGTCCCCAAGCCAAATAAAAGGCCAGTGGGGGAGTTGCTAACTCAGCTTGGTTTCTTTTCTTTTTTTTTCCAAAATAACTGTTCTAAGTGCCGATTGGTAGGAAGTGCCGATTCATGTTCCAGTTTTGCACATTAAAAAGAATTGAGGCAAACAATGAGTAGCACAGAAAGAAGAATAGAAAATGTTTAATATTAGATTTTACTTAAAATTCTGTTTACAGAAAGAATAACAGAAAATGTTTAATATTAGATTTTATTTAAAATTTATTTATTTATTATTATTTTTTTTTGAGGCAGGGTCTCGCTATGTAGCCCAGGCTGGCCTTGAACTCTAAGCAAGTTTCCTGCCTCAGCCTCCTGTGTACTGGGATTATAGGCATGTGCCAGCATGCCTGACTTAATTTATAAATTTTAACTGACAAGGCCAGGGGTTTAGCGCAGTGGTACAAGTGCCTGCTTGGCAAGTGTGAGGTCACTTGGCAAGTGTGAGTTTGATCCAGTACCCCCCACCAAGAAGTTTTAAATGATAGAATTGTATATATCTACAGTCTGTAAAACATAACATACAACATAGAAGATATATGATATATAATACATTATATATATATGTATAGTGGAATGGCTAAATCAAGCCAATTAACATTTCTGCTACCTCATATACTTTCCTTGTGCTGAGAACATTCAAAATCTACTCTTAGGAATTTTCAAGTGTATAAAACACTAGTATTCATTACGGTCATCATGCTCTACAACAGATCTCTGAAACTTTTCCTCCCGTCTAAATGAAATTAAATAATCTTTGTAAAATAGCTCCTAGATCGCCCTCCTCCCTGCAGCTCCTGGTAACCACCATACTCTTTGAGTTCAGCTTTTTAAATCTCACGTACTATGTAAGTGAGACATGTGGCACTTTTCTTTCTGTGCTTGGTTTCTTTCACTTAGCATAACGTCCTTTGAGTTCATCCACGTTATCGCAAATGACGGGATATCTTCTTTCTAAAGGCTTCATGGTATTCTGCTGCATATACACCCCATATTTTTATTAATTAACATTAATAGCATTTCCTTCTTTTTGAAGGAGAACATCCTTTGCATATATATCGCATTTTGTTCATCTATTTGTTCACTGATGCTTATATTGACTTCCTGTCTTGGCCAGCGCTATGGTACACATAGCGGGTAGATGTCTCATTGGTGGCTGATTTAATTTCCTCTGGAGCTGAAATCGCTGTAGCTCTGTGTGATGGTTTGGATCTAACCTGCCCTCTGAAAGTCTAGTGTGTTCGGAGGTGGGGATTTTGAAAGGTGGCTGCATTACAGGGAGGCTGAACTCATAAATGGATTAATTATACCTCCATAGGCCTAGTCTTGTTTCTGGTCCCTTCCAGAGTATTATTCAGCCATAAAAAGAGATGAACAAGGTACTGATTTATGCAACAGCATGGAAGAAATCAGCGAAGGCAGCCAGCCACAAGGGCTCACGGATTATCCAAGCTGCTGATGGAAGTGCCCGGATGAGGGAGGCCTGGACAGAGCAGAGCAGCGCGCAGAGTGGGCTGCGTGCCAAGATGGTGGGCAATGGGCATGTGAGATCCCCGTCTCAGAGACAGCACAGTCATCATGACAACGGTTCAAAGCTGTGCCCTGATAATGCACACCTCCTTCTTCCCAGAAGCCCCTATGGCTTCTCCCTCCCAAAAGTCTGCCAAAGCTCAGGAATGTAAAGGTTTACCCAGTTCCTTGCACTCTCATGAAAAAAATCAGCTCACATCAGCCACCAGAGCCCTTCCCCCATCAGAGGCTCTGTCAGGCAGAACCTGCCCTTTGTCTGCAGAGAGCGGCCACAGCCTTCTCTGTGGTGACTCCCTCCGTGCCCTCCCCGCTTATTAAACTCTTTTCTTTTCTACTTGTCTCCTTTTAATATTCTGCACTGCTCTAGATTGAGTACAAATCACTCAATCAGTTGGTGCCGATGACTCCAGCGGTTGGAGGCTGTGTGGCTCCTGGGGAGTCTGTCCCCCGGTCTGAGCCCCCCTCTGCCTTTGGACCTTTCCTCTCTGCTCCTCCTTTTCTCTCTCTCTCTTTCTGGGACTAGGGACTCCTCAGCTTTGCCATTTCTAGCCAACATGCAACACTGGCCTTCATCTTGTCAGGTCCAAGGTGAGCCTCCCCTCTACTCTACTTTGGGGTGCCTGTCTGAAATCGTGGCCGTGTCAGGACATCCCCCTACTACTCTACGTCCCTCTGGGGAACTCTACGTCCTTCGGGACCCAACATGCCTCCTCTGGTGACGACTAGAGAAGTCGTTGTTGGGACTACGCTGCTACTACACCCTTTTTGGACCTCCCTGTGCCTTCTCTGGTGACCAGAGTTGTTCTTGGGACGACGCTACTACTGGCTGTGCTTCACTGCAGGGTGACAATTCTCCACTGATTCACAACCCTCCTAACCCCCAGCTCACCTTCCTAATTGGAACACATGGGTAATAATCAATCATTACTTGACAAAACCACTCCTCTGGGCTGTGCTTGGATACATTGGGGCTAAAACAAACTCTCAGGCCCAGATTTACATAACTTTTACTACTGAAATGGCAAGTGGGGGTAAATACCTTATGTCCAGCTGCTGGCACGCCCTGACCTATTCCAAACTACAAGGCCTCCCAAATTCTTTTGACTGGCTTCACAGGTCCTCTTCCTTTATCAGCTTGCCACCGTGACTCTCTTCTTTCTTGTTTCTCAGACCTGATAGATGAAAAAGCTCCACCCCCCTATTGCCACAACTTATGTGGAGGTCCCCTCCTCCTCCTTCCTCCTCCTCCTCATCTCACAGTTACTCTCAGAGCACTGCACCACTGTGAGCTCCTCCTCTGTGTACCCGACTCCGTCCCCTCCTCTCTCTCCCCTGCCCATCACACTGGATTCTGCAGGCCTCCTACACTCCCATTTCACTTCCCAAGCAGCACCAAATATCCATACTAAACTCAAAACGTCAGACCTTGGTCCTCAGTCCCCCCAGGGAGACCTCTCACATATGGCTTTCCATGTCTTCAACAATAGACGATGACCTGAGAAAGGCTGCACTCCAGGCTGAAACTCTAAGGCCAGTTTATGGCCACAGCAGCTACAGCTGCAGTGAGCAGCACCCCGGGGTTGAGATAGAATGCAGGCCGGAGAAAAAAAATCTAAAACCCTGATACCACCCCCATCATGCTTCAAGTGCAACAGAAAAACGACACTGGACATGAGCCTGCCCTGACTTGTGGTCACAACTGGGAGCCAGTCCCATCTGCAACCAAGAGGGCCACTGGAAGTGTGATTGCCCTGTCCGCCAGAGCGCGGTAAGTCATCGCCTTCCCGCCCTCACAGGACAGGACACCGCCGCCTCGGACTCATCACCAGCTCTTCTGCTCGGCATCGCCGCTGAAGAGGATGATGGGGCTCGGGGCCAGGTCTCACCCAGGTCTCCCACTCAGAGCCCTGAGACTCACTGGACATCTCGGGGAAAACCTTCTCTTTCCTTGTTGACATGGAGGCCACCCACAACGTTCTTCCTGAGTTTTAAGACCAATGTCCTGGGTCTACCGTCTCCGCTGTGGGAACTGACAGCCAATGGACGTGACCTCTGCACAAAAACCTGCTCCCTGCAGATTGCAACCCTTTCCTTACACACAGCTGCCTTATCATCCCAACCTGTTCTGTACTTCTTTTTGATAAAAATTCTACTCCAAAAACTTAATTTCTATTATACTCTCTCCCTCTCCCCACAGCTCTCATACTCCAATCCCACCATCATACACCACTGACTCAGTCCCTCTCCCTCCCTCCTCCTCTTCGACCTTACAGTCTGAGACACCTCCAGTCCCACTCATGCCACCCACATTATCCGCTGCTAATTCACCTCAAACACCCCTCAGTCTTCCCTTCTGTTCCCCAATACCCAATGGCCCCTAAACATCAACAGGGACTCAAACCTATTATCTGCCACTTGTTAACTAATGGGTTTCTAAAAGTCACTCAGTTGCCTGATGACACCCCTATTCTCCCTGTCCTCAAATCCAACTATCACCTAATCCAAGAGCCCAGAGCTATCATCAGCACACTAACCCAGTTCACCCGGTGGTGCCAACCCTTACACTACCCTGTCTCGGATTCCTCCACGTACCTCTCACTTTCCTGTATTAGACTTAAAAATACATTTTTCACTATTCCCTTACATCCAGAATGCCAAGATGCGAAAGCATTTACATGGACGGATTCCGATACTTTTTAGTCCATTCAACTAATGTAGACAGTGCTACCCCAGGAATTCAGAGACAGCCCCCACTTCTTTAGCCAAGCCTTAGCCAATGATCTTGTAACTATAAATCTACAACCTAGCACACTCATTCAATACGTAGATGACTTCTACCCTGCTCCCCTCCTATGCCACAACAACACGACACACAGCTGCCTTACTCAGCTTTCTCTGTGGTAGACGATACAAGATCTCTCGCTCCAAAGCTCAAATCGCCTCACTAAAGGTCAAATTCTTAGGCCCCATGCTTACACTCATCACATGGTCCATAACCCCTGACCACAAGACTCCTTTCTGATTTACAGACACCAATCACAAAACAACACATATCCTTCTCAGACCTATCAAACTTTTTTCACCTCTGGATTCCCAACTTTGCTTCCTTAGCTCAGCCACTATATACCAAGCCTCTAAAGGACCTCTTTCAAAACTTCTAGATCCCACTATGCCAACTGACGCGCCCTTCACAAAACTTAAGGAAGCCTCGTTAGAGCCCCTGCACTCACACTTCCTAATCCTACTATACCCTTTATTCTATACACTACAGCAGATAAAGATAACGTGATGGGAGTATTGGGACACAGTAAAGACCTCCATTCCAGGCCACAGCCTGCCTCTCAGAACAGCTACAGTTAGAGGACGGCCTCCCTCCTTCAGGCGACAGCAGCGACAGCCATCCCGACACAAGAAGCCAAAAGGTTCACTTTAGGACAGACAATCACAGTCTACTCACCACACCGTCTAGTCAATCTAATTTCTCACAAGACACTCCCAACTCTAATGACCCCATCACAGCTACAAGTACATCTAACTCTAATTGGAGACCCCACTGTCACAGTCTCAGCCAGCAGCACCCTCAGTCCAGCCACCCTACTGCCCCTCCTACAGCAGATACAGAGATAGGTCCCCTACATGACAGCACAGATGTTCTCCAATTACCTCACACTCCCTTCCCACATACACATGATTCTCTTCTCTCTGCTCCTACCTCTAGCCCCTACGAAACTCTGAACTCTCCCCAGGTCACCCACTCAGAGAAGCCCCTTTCAGCTTATGAACAGTAGACCGTTTGTCTTACAAAACTTGCCTTCACCTTCTAATCTTCCTCCCTTAGCTGACTACATTCCAGTCTCTCATTTCTCTGACACTTCTTCAACAATATGTAGATCTTTGCCTCCCTCAACCCTCCGAGGGACACACACCAGATCCTCCTTTATCTCCAGAACACTTAATCTATATTAAAATTCCTAAGCCCACAGGTTCAACTTCAACTCTTCAACCTCAGTAAAATGGACCTCACCTGGTATACCTTGGGACTCCAACTGCAGTAAAGATAAGAGAGATTCCCATGCTGGTTTCACATCACCCAGACGAAGAGATATCATCTGCTGCCCGGTAATCTCGATCCCAAACACACTAAGGGGACTTTATGGACCTCACGTCCAATAGCTCCCACCTACCTCCGATTAACACAAAACAAACGCTAATGCTTTGCTGTGCTACCTGGTTTGGGCCTATAATGGCTCTACACATCTCCTCTTCCTCACAGGTGCTCTAACACTCTACTCCAAAAAATACACCATTCTCCAAAGGCTTACAGTTATCACACTTTTCATATTAATAATCTTACTGTTTATATTCCTCAATTGCCTTAGTCAACACGATAGCTTCCTCCTCTACCTCAACCTATTCCTTCACCTTACCCTAAAATATGCAGACACCCCAAAATGTTAATGCAGCACAAGATCAAATAAACTCACTGGCCATCGTAGTTCTCCAACAAGGAAGGACGCTCAGTATTCTCACAGCAGAAAAAGGGGGATACTATGCCATGTTGGGAGAAGAATGCTGCTACTTTGTCAGCCAATCAGGTATACTCAAAGATCATGTATAAAAACTCAAAAAATTAGCAGCTGATATACGAAGGAGGTAATATTTTCCAGAAGCCACCCCTTGGTCTTCATGGTGGGATTCCCTAGGGTCCTGGGCTCCCATTCTAATGCCCATTATGGGTTCCATAATTACCATAGCAATTTTTTGCTATTTGCTCCCTGTGCTTTTAGGCTCCTCTCAAGATTTATCCAAACCAGAATACAGGCGTTTACTCCCAAAGAAATCCTACTACTGAGCGAGATCACTACCTCACAAGCTCCGACAAAATGAATCCTCAATCCCATTCTCTTCTCCCTTAGGCCCCAACGACGCCCCCTGTCAGCAGGAAGCAGCCAGAGAGACTCCACAGTGCCCCTAACACCAAAGAGAAGGGCATGTTAGATACCCCATTTGAGAGACAGCCTCCTCTCTTTAATATTCTGCACTGCTCTAGATTGAGTACAAATCACTCAATCAGGGCAGTCGTATATGAATTCTATATGCTCTATTTGAACTGCCCAATTTCACAAAAGAATACTATAACCCAAACGTCTGTGTCTGCCTGTCTCTGGTTGATAGAATCACACGTGTATGTATGTATGAATGTGTGTATGTATGTATGTATTTGAGACGGTCTCACTCTGTAACCTTAAGGCTGGCCTCAAATTCACAGCGAGCCTCCTGCCTCAGCCTCTCAAGTGCTGGGATTACAGGCATGCTTCACCATGCCTGGTTACACATATATTTTTCGTTTCTTCTTTACAATCTGGCTTATTACCTAAGCTACTTCTGATAAACACTTAAAATTTGTAAAGTAAACCTCCAACACGAATGTGAACAATACTAAGATTCAGTTGTAAAGGATGGAAATGGCACTTTCCCACACAGAGGTGCAGTAGTAGCAGAGGAAAATTGGGATAAGATAAATATGCAAAAGTGGTAAGATTGTGCACGAATTTAAAAATTGTAAAATGTTTTTGTATTGTAATCTTTATCTTTACAAACAGATGGGAAATGACCATATTTGTCTCACAAATTAAATCAGGGGTTTATTTGATATTGAAAATGACAACATTCTCAAGTCCGGGCATCTTTTTCTTTCTACAAATCTTCGCTGAACACATTTTCAATTCTTTAATGAACTTTTTCTCATCTGTCGCTAGTTTTCTGAGTTTTTTTTTTTATTCTCATGTTACTTTTATCCAAAACTGTTCATTTCCTATGATGCTCTAGTTTTTAGGGCTTCATTTTTTTATTTTTTATTTCTTTGGTCTTTTTGAAACAGGGTTTCACTGTGTAGTTCAGGCTGGCCTTGAACTCACGATGTAGCCCAGGCTGGCCTTGAACTTGCAGTGATTCTCCTGCCTCAGCCTCCTGAGTGCTAGGATTACAGGTGTGCACCACTATGACCAGCTAGGGCTTCACTTTAAATGACATTTCTTATTGAAACTTTTTGTGTTTGTATAGTTTTTGTACTTTGTTTCTTTTGTATTCTTTCTGGTATGTTATATTCGTGGTTTTTAAATATTGTTTTCATCTCAGTTTTATGTGTTAAATACACTCCTTTCTATCTGTTAAAAAAAATTTAGCTACCGCTTTCTCTGTATGCCTGGTGTCTTTTTTGGTTTTAAAAATACCGTCCCTGTATTTAGCAGGGCCTTTTCAACTCCGCGATCCCGCGGAGGAGCTTTCGCTCCACGCCTGCTATGTGGGCGCTGTCTCTACTTCATTGTGTTGTGCTCTGAGTGCAGGATGTGTGAAATCTTTGTATCTACTGAGAATGTCTTGTCTTCAAAACTGCAATTAATTTTTGTGAAAGCTTAACATGTACTTGAGAAAGCTCTCTATGTTCCAATCTGTCCTTTTTGGAGCAGTGTCTTCCATTGCTTCCTTTTCCAGAAGAGATGGAAACCTACGGGGACAGGCTGAGGCCAGGGACTCGCTGACTGTCACTTGGCACTGCCTACGCGGAGCCTGTGTTTGGGGACCATGAAAGGAGCATTGCCAGGCTTTACGCCAACCTGTGCCAACGCTGCCCTCCCTGCTGGTGCTCTGCCGCGAGCCCACGGGCCGGGCTCCTTAGGCTGAGGCGCTGGGGCAGGAGCCTGTTCCCCCAGCCGCCCTGGCACGCAGCGTCAGGCTGACCGCGTGCCTTGAGGCTCTTTGCGACTTGGCTGGACAGGAAGTCCTTTCCGAGGGCTGGCTTCCCACGCAAATCCTCTCCCGGGGCTCTCCCACTGCACTCTGGGTAAGCCTAGGTTCGTTGAAATCCCGGGATGAGCAGAATTGAATCAGTCATGCTGGGACACGCTATACCTGCTTTTGTTTAAACAGGATTTATCTGAGCCAGGTTTTTAAAATCATTGCTTTGATTTTTTTTTTCTTTTCAGTATTTTGAGAGATAAGGTCTCGCTTTGTAGTTAAGGCTGGCCCTGGCCCCGAACTCACCATTAGCCCAGACTGACCTCAAACTCCCATTGCTCTTCCTGCCTCAGCCTTGTGGGTGTTGAGATTACAGGCATTTGCCACCGTGGCCGAGGATCATTGCTTTAAACGCTTTTTTTTTGGTAAGTTGCAAGTATATAGATTTTGTCTTTTAAATCCAGTCTGAGAATCTGTTCCTTACACAGGAGAATTTAGTCCATTTATATGTAATCTTATAATTGTTGTAATTTTGTTATCAGGCATTTTTCTCAGTTAATAAGGCTCTTTGTTTTCTTTAACACAGGATTTTTTAAAATTGGATGTTGAGTTTTTAAAATTCATTGAGATTGAGTGGAGCCTCTGTGACAGCCTAATTTCCTCGTAGTTCACTGCCTTCATTCATCTTGCCCAAAACAGCCTATGCTCTTTTCATATCTAACTCAAAAACACTTTTCTTTCTTATGTATACATTGAGAATGTTTTGGGTTTTACTTAACTTTCTCCAATTCCTCTTTAATCATGTTCTCTTGATTTTGTTATTCTGAAAATTTATCTCCCTAGTTACGTATTTAAAAATATGACTATTACTACTCTATAAATCCCTGCTTCTCAGTCTAAGACATGCATCTTTATGGCAGTACTGGGCCACATACATATAGTCTTAAAATAACTGCTTCCCCCGACAGTCACTGCCTCAAATGAGCACATGCCTGCTTGTGCCCCCCCACACAGTCCCTCTATGCAAGGTTGTCAATCCTTAGAGGATTGACCTAAGAAAAACCAACTGAGACTCCATTAGTAAGAGAAAGCACCTAAAGAGAGGTCTGTATCACAAACACGCACAAAACAAAACAAAAAACAAAACAAAAGTCTGGTAGGCTCTGGAGCTGCTTTAGGGGGAGAATAAAAGCTGTCCAGGTAGGACGGTCATCTACAAGATACACAGTCATTTTACACTCCTAAGAGAGACAACTCTTTGGGGTAACTTCTGATTGACAATATTGACTGTGCTATGTGCCAGGCATTATTATGAGGGCCTTCCAGGTACTGACTGACTTAAATCTCTTCAACCTCAGGAGCTGCTGTCGTAATCAACCACATTCTGCAGGCAAGGAAGACAGAGACCCAGAGAGGCTGAGGAACCTGTCCCCAGTCACAAAGTGAGCCCTGTGGTCTGGCTCCCTGCTTAAGGGCTAACAAGCACACTGAGCCAGCTTCATACGAGGCTGGGAGCCGGCAGGTGGCAAAGGATGGAAGAAACGTCAGCTGTTTTGTGAAGCCCTCCCTCTGCGGTGGGTTTTCCGACAAAACAAGTGGGTTTTGTGAATGCGATGCCATTCTTCCATCTTTCAAAATGTAAAAGACATCGGATACCACTTGTAGCTGGTGAGATATGGTTGCAATTGAAAGAGAATATTCGAAACCAGAAGAAATATGCAACCTGCAGACAGGCGAAAGACAGGATGGTAAGATGGTGTAAAAGCAAAGCTAAAATTTGAAGCTAAGAATATAGGACTAAAATTTCAGCAAGAATAGTCTCAAAATAAAAATTTTAAAAAGCATTGGGATGTAGCTCAGTAGGGGAAAAACAAAACAAACAAAAAATAGCTCAACATTGTAAATGAGAAAATTTCCTAAAATCCACATTTAAAGCAGCATATATGAGATAAAAAGAGGAAAACACTAGAAAATAACAAATTAAACATTTAAAAAGATGAAATTTTATTTTGTTTCTTGGTAAATTTTAGATGTATAATGATCATCTTGGGGAATTTGTACCTGTACATTTTTAAACTTGATTCTTTCCCCCATCCCTCTAACCCTCCTTCAACTCTTCTCCTTATTTACAAAAGTTTTGTTTCCATTTTTCCCCTCTTTTCTCATAATTTTTTTTCTTTTCTTATACTTTCTTTGCCCTTCCACGTTTCCATTCCCATTTGAACATTTTTTTTCCTATTTTGAAATATCTACTCTAAATTTTGGTCCTTGTTTACACTTTCCATGTCTCACAGTAGTGAAACATGCAGTATTTATGTGTGTACAATTTTTAAAAGATGGAATTTTAAATAATAAGGTAAAAGAAAAATTATGCTAAAAGCCAAAAAGCTAAGAGACTAAAAAAAAAAGTTCTAGTAGAATCCAGGTTTTAAAAGCGAAGAGGGCCAGGTGTGGTGGCACATGCCTGTAATCCCGGCACACAGGAGGCTGAGGCAGGAGGATCCTTGCAAGTTCAAAACCAGCCTGAGCTACAAAGTGAGCTCAAGGCCAGCTGAACTGCATAGTGAAACTCTGTCACAAAAAGACAAAAAAAAAAAAAAATAGTGAAGAGGAATCCAGCACAGTGGCACATCCTTGTAGTGCAAGGGGAGGCGGAGGCAGAGGATCACAAGTTCAAGTCCTGCCTGGGTGATCAGTGAGATCCTGTCTCAAAATGAAATACAAAAAAGGAGGGGCTGAAGGTCACAGGCAGTGTGGCTCTGGGTTCAACTATCTGCACATGCGTGCTTGCACACTCACAGGAAAAGGAGGGAGAAAGAATACTAGAAAGATGGAAAAGAAAGTGTATGAAACTGAGGCAAGAACAACACTAGGTTATGATTCGACGGTGATTGCAAGTGGGAAATACAGTGTTCTGGGTGGATGTAGAGGCTGGAGCCGGGCAGGCTACATGACAATGACTAGACTGTCACTGTCCACCCACAGGACTTGAAGCCCACAGGATGAACAGCTGGCTCCCGGCAGCTGAGTGGGAGCCTCCCAAAGTGGAGTGAACCCTCCTTCTGGTTCTTGGAATGCATTCAATGCTGGCTTCGTTTTCCTTCGCCTCGTTTCACGGTCCTCTCCTTATCTCTGACATCCTTCATGATGACTTACAGTTCCCTGTAGTTCCTGTGCTGTTCCGCACATACACGCGCAGGTGCATACACGCACACCACCTTTATCGCTCTGGTTCATCTCTGAGATTGCGACATTTTTATTGATTCTGAGTTGCTTGGTTACTACCTTCACTGTCACTGGTGGCAGAGGGACTGGGTGAGGGGAATAAGACGATCTCCAGAGTTCGCTCATGGACCTGACTGGCGGGTGAGGGTGGGACGAGGGGAAATGCAGTCAGGAATGGCTTCTCCAGGGCTGCTTTTGGGTCAGGCCAGAAGCCTAGGTAGTGGGTGGTGCAGTCAGGAATTAAAGTCAGGTTGGGCTAGAAAGATCTGAGGTAACAATGGCCAGCACCCCAAAATTCCCCAGAAAGCTGGGAATACATGAGAATGACAGTTGTGCTCTCCCCATGCATAGGCTGGAAACTTAATCCCAGCGTGATGGGAGGCAGGGTCTTTTGCCTTTATGAGAAGCTGGAGAGCTGGCCGGCCCTCTTCTGGTCCTGTGAGGACAGGATTAGGAATCAGGAAGTGGGGCATGAACAGACAACGCAAGTTGCTGCCTTGATTTTGGACTTCTCAGCCTCTGGAACTGGGAGAAATAAATTCCTTGCTTAAAGGTACAACAGCTCAAACTAAGACACAGGCACAGTCCCTCCTAAAGACAAACTGGAATTCCTCTGGGGCTGCAAATGGCTTCTGACACAGCAAACAGGGCACATATAAGTAATTCTGGTCCAACCCATACTCTGGATCTTGTGGGAATTTCTCAAAGCATTTTCCATCATTAACAGGCCATCCAGCATCCAGGGACCAAAGTCAGAGAATGAGTATCACCCTGAGATGCACCTGTGGTTCTTTACCATTATGCTCTTCATGGCAATGGTAAACGTCCACTTCTAGAGGAACTACTGAGATCCCCCAGAATCCCACAAGTGGAGCCTAATGAATCACCGTGCCCCTTCGGCAGAACATATTCCTTTAGAACAGATGCCCTATTGATGGGTGCCAGGAATAGTTAAGATAGAAGTCATTGCTTTCATTTGTGTGGGTGTTTTCTTCCTATATTGGGAGTGAACTTTGTCTTTTTTTACAACTGTTTTCCTTTACCAAGTTGTAACCAATTTCTGACCCTATCTTGTTGGTGTTACACCTAGGACCCCTGCTACAGGTAGAATGTCTGTGCCTCACTCCAATTCATATACTGGAATCCTAACCCCTAAGAGCATGGTATTAGCAGGTGGGGCCTGTGGTAGGTGCTTACTTATTTTGGTCTTTTGAGTGTCTTGCTATATATTTCTGCTACTGGCAACTTAGGCTCACATGCTCAGGTTGTCTGCTCACCACTGACCAAACCAAAGGAGGCCATGTATTTGGGTAAAAAGGAAAAAGGATTTATTCAGAGTTAGTTCTGAGGAGATGGAGGGGCCTGCCTTGTTTCACCATCTGGGCAAGGGTCCTTTACAGTAAGGAACAACGAGGAGGAGAGCAGAGAGAGAGAACTCGTATCTCCACACTTGCTCTATCTTCAGCTTATCTTTTCTTGTGGAAAACAAACCAGGCCCCTGGTCTGCTGGGCACCTGCAAATCACATCACTTTTTTTGGGCTGAAGAGGAGGAAGTGGGCTGTTGTTAAGTGCTCAGTTTGGAGTTCTATTTTACAGTGTAGGCTATAGTTCAGACTAGCATTAAACTCACTACATAGCCCAGCATGGCCCTATTCTCCTGCCTCAGCCTCCTGAGTGCTAGGATTGCAGATATGCGCCATCACACCTGGCTTGGTAGCTGGTTAAATCATAAGCAAAGTCCTTATGAATAGGATTAGTCTCCTTTTATAAAAGACTCTTTAGAGAGCTTCCTTGCTGCTTCTGCCACTTAGGACACACTGGACAGACAGCTGACCACGAATCAGGAGTTAGGCCCACACCAGATACTGAATGTCTTGTAGTAGCTTGATTTTGGACTTCTTGGTCTCCAATATGATGAGAATTCATATCTACGGTCATAAACCAATCTATCTGTGATATTTTTCTGGCAGCCCTAGTGGATTAGGATGGCTCCCTTGACTGATATTTTGGGTGTTTCTAAATTCTTCAGCCACACATTATGAATTTCTTGGTTCATTCACACAGATAGCTGGTAATTTATTGTGGATAGATTTACAGCCTCCCAGGTGAAAACATCACTTCAGCCTCTGATGGGAAAGCTTACTGTAAAACTGTCGTAATGGGAACACTCTGAAGTTGTGCACTGGAAGTGTGTGGGGCCAGCCTCTTCCCCCAGGTCACTCACAGGGTGCTGTGTTCTTCCTTTAGACCACATGAGGACGCTAGGTGTGCTGGACACAAGGGCTCGGGCACATGTCCACCTGAGTCCTGCAGCCTTTCATCAGGGGCATCACTGCATCTTCTGCCAACATGTCCAATCAAACTGTAGGAAAGCTTCTCAGCTCTCTTTCCCCTCCTCTGTTCCTGCTTCAATTTTGGGTTTCACCTGCCTCTCCATTTCTAGTCCTGAAACTTCACGTTTCATTGTTTCAATCCTTTGTTCTCTTCCTCATCTGGATCTTCTCATTCTTGTCCAATTGGCTTCTCTCCCAGCCACTGAATCCCTGCTGGACTTCTTCCATCCTCTACTTTGAATAGACAAGTTTTGCCTACACCATGATTTGGCTGAGGGTTGTGGAAGGATTTGGAAGAATGTTAAAGACCAGAGAATCTTTGGGTTCACACTGGGTGTATGGCAAGCTCTGCAGATAGAAAGTTAAATGTTTCCCATCTTCAAGGCACTCAGGGTTATTAGCAAGACAATCCTGAAATTTATTTATACTGTGGTAGCGTTTTTTTTTTTAAAGCATTAAAAAGGTAGAATTTAATGTATTTCTTTTTCCTGATCCAGTAAGGTGGTGGACTTTTCCACCACGCAGCTTCAAGGGGCCTTTTATTTGTCATTGAATTCCTGATTGTTGATTATTCTATGGGTAGCACGTCCAGGACAATCGAGCTCCACAGTGTTTGGCGACTAGTTTCTTACTGACATTCTTTCCTGTCTCCTCTCCCGGCTGCTCTTTGGGGGTTTCTTCTTTTCGCACATTTACATATTGGTGTTTCCCCGGGATCCAACCTGAGCCATCTCTCTTTGGGTTTCAGCCCCGCGCCCACTCTTACCTGAAACACTCGCCCCAACCCCGTCCACCTGGCTGAAGACTCCATCGTCAGCCTTGTCCCACCCGCGCCTGTGCACACCTCTCTGGGGCAGTACTGGGGCTCCCTTCGCTCGCAAGATATTGTCACCCACAGTCGCCAGCCCGCACGTGGAGGGCAGGGCCCCGCTCCCGGGCCCCTCATCTCTGTGCCCCCAGCCCCACAGTGGCGCCGGGGAACCTTCTGGACAAGAAAAACCTCCCAACAGGAGAGAGCTGGGGTGGCCACGCCGTGGGCTGGAAGCCCAGGGCCGCCTCAGCTCTGGCGGCGACCGCGGGGTGCGACCCAGCTCGGTGCCGCCCAGCCTGGAGGGCCGGGGACAGGCCGGGTCGGGAAGGCGCAGATCGGGGAGAGAGGTCCAGGGTTCAGCAGAAAGGCGTCTCAGGGGCCGCCCAGCTCGGGGCAGACAGCGAGGCCAGAGTTGGCCGTTCCGACCGCTTCCCGCCCGGCGCACTCGCCCCACGCACAGCGCGTTTGGCTCCACCCGGCCACCGTTGCTCTCTGGAACGCGCTCCCGCGACCCGGAAGCGCATTCTCCTTAGCAACTGCGGACCGCGGCGGCGCCGGCCCTCCGGAGCCAAGGTGAGGTCCTACCCCCGCCCTCTGCAGCCGTGCGCACGCCCCACCCGGGACGGACCCCCGAGTCCGCTCCGCGGCGCTTCGCCGGGAGCGGCCCTGGGCGAGCGTCCCCCGCCGCTGGTTTCTGTGCCAGGCCCAGCCGTCGCCTCTGGGCTCTGCACGCCCCTAGCTCTTGGCTACCCCGGCCTTCCTGGCCGACTCCTCGCTGTCTGCCTGACCCCGGGTCCGCTGTGGTGGATGAGAAGGGAGAATGAGAGCCAGTTGCTGTAGAGAGGACTCTTCCCCGCGGGTTGTGTCACCTGTGGACTTACTGTCGCGGGTCCTGGTCGAGGTGTCCGAGAGCAGCAGGGATGGGAGCCTGAGAAATCTTGAATTGCAGCCGCTTAATTATAGTACTGGACGTTTGCCTGCTGCTCTGCGCTCTCCAAAGTGGTGCACTTTATCTGCTTTATTGATTGTAGAAACTCATTTAATTGTACATTTTGAATTGCGATCCTTTCCAGAGGAAATAGCTTTCCAGTTGTGACCGAGATGTGGTTAGTATACTATAGCATAGATTTTGTGTCTTCCAGCTTTTTGCAGATGGAAGTCTCTCTGGGACTGACTAGTTTTGGAAAGGACTTCAAGTGAAATTTGCTATGTTGAAATACGGGCAAGTGTGGTTAATAACCCTGGTTTGCACTCGAAGACGCTACTGAAAACCACTTGAGTTTGAAGAGTGGTTCTAAGAAAACTAAGCCTCATTTGAGCATTGTTGATAAAAGTGACTTTGTAATCCAGTGATGATGGAACTGAAATAGGGACGTGTGAAGAGTCTTGGGAGTGACATTGTTTAGGAATAAAAATGCAGGAGTTTATAGTAAAGTTCGTCATTCCAAACTCAAGTGTTTATTAAGTGCCTGTGTAGTGTTATATGCATTTGAAAGGATGGAGGACAAGACTGCACACATTAGATCATTAGAGAAGCAATTAGATGGCATTTGTTTACATTCAAAATATGTGTTAGATATTAAGTGCTATAGTGAGTCAAAGGTGGAAGAATAAATATGAACTGGGATTTTCAGAACTATATGGATTAAAGTGAGACAACTCCAAAGTGTTGATGCAATTTGTGTTTCTGTTGGAGTGGATAGGACTATTAAATGATTTTTTCTTGTATCCTTAATTTTAAGGTCTGAGAGATAATTCCATGTGTCATTTTGAAATCCTTATTTATTTAAACCTCTAAGTTCTTGGTTTGGGATATATTTCTTTCAGATGCTCAGTTCAGATGCTCTCTGATGTTTTTCCTGTTTGAGTTCTAGAATAATAATGTTCCTAGCGGGGAACCTCTCCCTTATTGATTCTTTGCTCCTTCAGTTGGTCTTACATGCCTAGGAAACACAGAAGTTTAAACAGCAGTTTAAGTGGAGTTACTGTTTCATACGTACTTGAGTCTTGTGAAATTTTGCTTTGTTGGATGGTCCCCAAGTGTTTCCTATTTAGCAGGCACATGCCAAGAGATACCGAGAACAACAGTAAACTTAGCAGCCAGTGGCAGTTCTTTATCTGTGCTGTGCTTGTGTGTGCTTAGCTTATCAGTCCTTGATGCTCCACACTTACTGTATGGTTCAGGAAGGCTGGAGCAGTTTAGAGATGCCAGAGTTGACTTTTTTAGTTTCATAGAGATTTGAGGTTTCTTTGTTTTGAAGGCTTACTGAAGATAGAAATTCTCAAGAAAACCTCTTAAGATGTTTTGTTGCTGTTGATTCAACAGATATTTGAGTGGTGACTTGGTACCAGCCTTGGCCTTGGAGGTGGGGGAGAGTGAGTGCGTATAGTCCCTGTCCTCAGCAGCTGATGACCAGGGGCTCACACCAGTGTTAAAACTGCAGCGCGGACAAGTGTTCAGTGAGGGAGGTCACAGAAATGGCATTTAAACTGCGACCTGCAGGATGCACAGGAAGGGAAGTGTTCCATCAGAGCAGTTAGCGGAGCAGAGACGCTTTGACCACAGGGCTCCTGGAGGGGACCAGAGGCTGAAGGTACAACTACACGTAGGTGGAGCTGGAGAAGTGTGAAAAGGTGGGTGGGAGCAGGGACCTTGAAGGCTGGTTGGGTTTTTTCTATCCTTGGGTTAAAGAGCAGCCTGTGTACAGCCTGGGCTGGATTTCAGGTGGGGATGACACAGTGAGGTTGCAGTCTGAATAGCCTGCTTTGTGTTTGCTCCAGGCTGAGTGTATTGTCTTTTCATCCTCATTCCCACCCCATGCTCCCCTAGTTTTATTATGATGGGAGACGCTTCCGTAGCCCACTGGCAAGATACTTTTTGTTTTGATTTAGGAGGAAAAAATTATAAGGATTAAGATTGGTCATTAGGAGTTAATGGATTTGAAATAGTTTTTCATCATGATTACTGCTAGGGCACTAATTTCTGTGACTCCCCTTTTTCCCTGTTTTTAAAATTCTAGTAAAAAAACGGGCCGGGGATTTAGCTCAGAGGCATGAACGCCTGCCTGGCAAGCGCAAGGTCATGAGTTCGGTCCCTGGTACCAAACACACCAAAAAACACAATACAAAATAGTGTCTTAACCATTTTAAGTGTGAGTTCAGGGTGTTAATTATATTTATATTTTTGTGTAATAGATCTCTAGACCTTACCTTGTAAAACCAAAGCTATATCCATCAAACAATTCATCCCCCATTCTCCTTTCTATGGCCATGATTTTGCCACTTTATGTATTTCAGGTGTAAGTCAACTTTTACCTTCTTGCTTTTTCCTGGTGTATCGTTTCTCCCATCGGTTCAATTCAGTCCTACCAATTTTTTTCTTTTTGATGTTTTGGAGATAGGATCTTAACTATGTAGTTCAGACCAGTCTTGAACTCACTGTGTAGCCCAGGATGGCCTCAAACTTGCAGTGATCCTCCTTGCCTCAGCCTCCTAAGTCCTGGGATTGCAGGTGTGTGCCACCATGTCTAGCTTCAGTCCTACTAGTTCTTAGAAGCTTTCCCCCTTGACTTTGAACTTGTACCCATACAGCCAGAGTGGAAGAGACTGTAGAACTTGTCTTGGATAACTTGCTTTTATTCTTGCCTAGACAATGCTTTGCCAGAGGAGAGGCGTCTTGTGAGGCAGAACAGAGTTGGGACCTGAGCTGTGGCCTTTCACTCCTGGGCAGCTTACCTTTCCTGCTTCTGCCTGAGCATTACGAGAGGCGCAGGCACTGATTTCTGTATGCCTAGTTTGTTCTGCTAAGGCCTAGTAGATACTGTATTAGCCAGCTGTCTGTTCCATAACAAATGCCTGGGTTAATATAATCAGTTCCTGAAGAGAAAAGGCTTACTTTCACTCGCAGTTGTAGAAGTTTTGCTTTGGACAGGGGCTGTGTGTGCTTGCCTCCCGGCTGGGAGGACCAAAAGATGGAGAAAGGAGTGGGTCCTGCTGTCTCCCTTACCCCTACCCCAGAGCCTACAGACCTCCCGGCAGGCCTCACCTCCTAAAGGTCCCATCATCTCACCGTGCTGCTGCAGGCTGCACCTAAACTTTGACTACTTGGCCCTGGGTGGGTGGCTGGGGACACGTTTAGAAATCACAGCAGAGCTCACCGAGTGTTTGTTGGCTAATCGATTGTCTTTGCTGCCTAAAAGCGTGGCGCTGTGTGAAACTTTGAACATCAAGAATGTCAGACCTTTGGCTATATTCATCTTCTCTGCATGGACCCTTTTGCAGGGGCATGGTTATCTCCCTTTGGTAACCAGATGAGCTCTTTCACCTTCTCCCAGGGCCACCTTAGTGCTTGGATTTGCCCATGATGTGTGTACTTGGATTCCCCGGAAAATTTTGGTGAAAACCTAATGAAAAAGCCATTGGAAATGAAAAAAAAATTGCATTAAGCTTTTTAGAATAGGTGATTTAATTTGAGGTAAAGGTTTATGTTTATTTTTGAGTTTTATTGTTGCTAAATGGTTTTGTATCATGTTTGTGCCACAGGTTTAGTGCTGACCACAGACGTCTACAGGACCAGTTCATTTTAGGGTTAAAATGAGAATGTATTGAAATGACCCAGGATTCTAAGTGCAAAGAAATACAACAAAACATTTTCATGTGTGAAGGCTCCTAAGCTCTTATTTGCAATCTCCCCATTTATCCCAGTTTGGGTTCCCATAGTACCATAGGATCAGCCTTCTAGAATCCAGTTTTTAGAGTGTCCTTGTATTTCAATCTCCAAAACGTTTTTTTTTTTTTTTTTTTTTGGTTTTATGAAAAGTTTCAAAGGCAAATGAAATACGATTGTGCATATGCATGGAAAGTAGGTGGAAAGAGAGGTCAAATTGGATTGTAGCATTTTTCGGTAGATGTGCTGCCGAGGCAAGCACTGTAGCATACTTGCGATGTCTGGCATGAGCGTAAGCCTTTTGTGTGTCTTCTCACTACTGTGTGGGTCTGATTGATGGAAGACGGCTTTTATTACTTAGTACAGTCCTGTATATAATGAATTCACGGGTTTATTGATTGATTGATAGATAATATTTTGTTACAATAGCACTCTTAGTTATTTTAATTAGTGCCAGTGAGTGTATTGTTTATTGTATGAGAAGTCTCCAGTCCTGTGTTGGTAAAATTCCTTCCAAAGCAGTCAGCATACCTTATGGTAATTCCCGTGGCGGTGGTCTCATCAGACACTTTCCATGTCCGGAGTGTCTCACTTCCTCAGGCGCCCACTTAGGAGTCCTTGTGTGGCTCTGCACTGTTTTGGGGCACTAGTGGTGCGCCTGTAGCACACGTGCTGCAATGGCCTGTTTGTCCCCATTGGAAGCTTTAAAAGGTTTGTTGTCATCGTTCAAGGGCAAAGAATGCTCTGTGGTACTGTGATGGGCAGAGCCCGGCCTGGTCCCCTGGGCTTTTTCTGTTTCTGGCCAGCAGGAAGGAGTAGCTGGGGCACTGTCCTTGAACTCCCAACTGCCCACCACATGCAGATTGGCTGTGACACTTTAGGTGCTTGAGTGAACTCACTCTAATTTTGGATCTCAGAGAATTGAGAGCTGGGGTTTCAACTGAGTTGCACTGAGTTGTGATCAGTTAAAAATATCTTCCTGTTAAAATCACATCATTCTTCCCGTGATGCTTTAATTAGCTTCTACACACCTTTTTAATGTGGTATTCTGGCAGGTACTGTCTTTGCTAGAGATCCTGAAGTGAGGGTCTGTGGTTTGAGTTTGATCAGAGAGCGCACGGCCCCTTGCTGTATCCCTGCCCTCCCCTCGTGGACCTCCATCGTAATGCAACTTCAGAAAGAAAGATGGAAATCCGGGTTTTGCTAGCTGCCAATAGATATTTACTTAAAAGGCTATGATAAGACCTAGCAGATTATTAGTGAAAGATTGAGTTTAGAATTAAGATTTTATATGTCTTTATATACATTTAGTGCAGCCTTGTTTGTTTTTATTTTTATTTTTTGAGACAGGGACTTGCTGTCTAGTCCAGGCTGGCGTTGAATTCACTACATAGCCCAGGTTGCCTCGAACTCTTAGTGATGATTTATAGTGTTATTTGATTTTACAATATTTGATCCATTTTGTAGTAACTTTAGATAGTGTGATTGAAAAATGTGGTGAATGTTTAAATTTAAAAACATTACTACAGGCCTGGGGATTTAGCTCAGAGTCATAAGCACCTGCCTTGCAAGCACACAGTCAGTTGTGAGTTTGATCCCTGGTACCAATTAAAAACAACAACAACAACAACAACAACAAAGCCCCCCAAAAGCGTTACTACAGTAAGTACAATAAACGTTATTACACATTTCCGTGAATCCCCCTCAAAGTCCTCCCCTTTACGTCCAACGCACTAATGTTCTTGCCACTCTCTGAAGCTCTTCTGGAAGTCCTTTTTTGTGATTGAAACTGTCGTGACTGCTTTGATGCCCTGAATCAATTAAAAATGTTGACTTTTCATGGACATGTTGACTTTGAGGAAGAGCCAGAAATTGTATGGTGCTAGATCCAACGAATAAGGTGGGTGAGGATGCACGTGATGTTCTCGTCCTGCCTCTTCTTTGGGTGGGTCTTACAACGATGTTCACAGGTAAGACTAGAAAGAGAACTTCCAGAGCTGCCGCAGAAAGTGGTGAGAGTGATGGCATAAGTGTGTCTGAAGTGGAGAAGAGTGTGGCTTTTTTTTGTTGTTTGTTTTTTTTGTGTCAGAGATTGAACTCTCAACCTTGCGCTTGCCAGGCAGGCAATTTGCCACTGGGCTACATCCCCATCCCCGATAAGAGTATTTTGAGGTGGCTTCCTGGCAGTGTGTCATTTTCTGTAACAAAATTTTTGAAATTTAAACATTCACTGACTATTTCAGTCACATCTTGTATTTCATCCATTGCTCCATGTTAGAGCTGAAATCGAGCCTATTTTGCATTGAACTAGCATTTATGGCACTTTGGGAAGTATTACATTTTGGTGACGAGATGCAGTTATAACTGTAAGCATTAAGTAGCTCATTGTCTTGCACATTAGAAATGAGAATTTCGAGAAAACCCTGGTAAGTTGTCTGGTCTGCGTCCTTGAAGCCAAGTGAGGATTGTTTCTCCTGGGGCAACCTTCAGTGCTCACTCCAGTCTTTGTGGTTTCTCAAAGAAAGACCTCTTCTGTCCCCGGAAGAAGGCTGTTTTTAATCTGTATCTGTCTGAGAGTTTTTGTTGTTATTAGATGTGGAGATTAAAATGTGCTTTATTCTTTTTAAGCTTCTTTTAAGATCACTACCATGCAAATAATACAAATACACATGTGTGGGTTGCCACAATTACTGCTGTGGTGGGAATCCTAAATTTGCATTTCGTCACGTCTGGATTAATGGACTGTGCACAAAGAACTGGTGTGAATACAGGCTTCGTATTTACTGTGCAGTGAAAGTGATGTAGCTGCCCGCTCTGTGACAAGTTGAGCACTTGCAGTGTGAGGGTTTAAATAGTCATGAGATTCTGAGCTTTGCCGTGGAGCCCAGGGTCTGCCCAGAAGGCTGTGGAACCATGGGCATCCTGGAGCCCAAGTGGGAGTCAGGGCTGGGCCCTGGGGTGTGAGGGCCTCCATTTGTTTTTTCTCCTGAGAAGTAAGGCTTCTAGTGCTGTTGTTGAGATTTCTGTTTTTGAAGCGGAAGGGTGAGTTGAATCTTTGGAGTTTTTTGGTTATTTGTTTTTCTCCAATTGTCCTGTTTCTCTGTCATTGTTATGGTTTGTGTCTAAATGTCCCCGTGAAGCCTCATGCAGTTGTGGGGTGCAGACCTTTCAAAGGCAGCTGAGTCTACATTTGTGATTGGTTCATTGCCTAGCATTGGGATTGGTGGTGTGAGTGCTGCACCCACTCGGGGCAGGTTATTGGCATACAGTATAAGGGAAATAAGGCGGGCTACTCTTTCCTTTTTGCTCTTATTGCCTTTGGTACTTGCTGCTGCCACGCCACCCTGCCTTGGAGCCAGCTGATTATGGACTGAAACAATCACAAACTGTGAGCTAAATAATCCTTTCCTTCCTTAATTTTGGGTGTCAGGTATTTTGTCCCAGCAATGAAAGAAAAGTAACTAAGACAGCCATCTAAAATTGTTGATCATTAGATTCATGGTGATAGCCTTGTGAGTGGCAGTGGTTTTTATTTTGAAATGTAGAAGCTTGAAAAGCCATCATATAGTCAGCATCTTCCAAACTCACGCTGAATGGTGTGAATGTGGAACATAGCTGCCCTGCAGAAATGAGGGCTAGAGTCAAGGCTGGCTTGGGAGGGCCTCTTAGGTCTCCCAGGACAGGGGCCTTAGTGACAGACTGGATCTAGAACCAGCAAGTTGACTTAGGGGTCATTAAACTTGCCATGTCTCACTGTGTGTTGTCTGGACTTATGGTCTTAGTTATTTTGCTGGTTAGACTTGTATCCTGCATCCCTCCAGTGGCCTTTAATGGTGGTAGAATTCTACTCTGTGACTCTGTGACTGACAAGTGACTGTGAGTGACAAGTGCCTGCTTGTGACTTTGTATGTTTTCCTGTGGAAATGCTGTCCAAGACTTGACAGGGCCTCGGCTGTAGACAGAAGGGCTACAGGTAATGAATTCCAGAAGTTTGTGACCGCAGACCTGAGGCTGTACCCATTAGCATAGAAGCACTCTCTGAGGACAGAATAATGGTATTGTAACAGAAAATTCCTACGTCCCCAGTTAGCATACTTCAGTTTCTTAGCTGTCCAGGTAATAATCCGTGTTCCAGTTCCGGTTGCTTCTGGTCTCTTAGAAATGGCTGGTCACTATGACACATAGCTGGTAACTGTGATGCACATTATATAAGCCAATCCCCAATTGATGAGCCATTCTGCCTCTGTACTTCCTGCTTGCTTATCCAGTATCAACCCTACACCACCAGAGACTGGGACCTCATATTTTGGGAGTGATCCCTATCACTGTATCAATGTAAATAAATCTGCCTCCAAATCCTGGATGTTGTTTTGGTATTTCTGTTTGCTGTTGCATCTGATGCGTCAGCTGGAAGACTGACCTCTTGGTCACTGGTCATGGCCCTCATGGACAGAGCAAGGACCTCTCTAGGTCCTGATGGGAAGTGCATCCTTGAGATTTCTTGTATCCCCTTGGAGCTCTGGAGGAGGATTCCTGGCTTCCTACTTGAGGGGCTCACATTGGACCCCAAAGGGAAGAGGACACTGTCTGCCTGCCTGCCTGCCTGCCTGCCACATTCCAGTAAGACCCCCGGGGGCACCTCAGTCAGTCTGTCAGTCCAGCTCAGTTTGAGCAGAAGAGCTTTATCAATTCTTGCTGGTTAAGATCACCCTCAGGGGAAGGGGGGTTGGAAAGCTTGACCTCTGAGTGCCTGCTGAATGAATGTGAGTGGACTAGACAGTGTGAGCAGTAGCCTGCTCTGTCTGTGCAGCAAGACTGGGGAAGCATTGGTCACTGGGGCTGATTGGGCCCTTACCTGTGGTTCTGTGGTAATCAATGAATGACATAATGGAGGCCTTGTACTGCCTTAGCTAACTGTGCCTAAGTCCCTGTGAGGGGTGTGGCCTGGTGGACACCTGAATGGTCTCTCTCTGAGGGGCACCCACCCTTTGTCTGTTGTGTCATTGCTCAAGGGTACACAACATACATCATAGGGAGATAGAATGGGAACTAATTAGTTAAAACCCATAGTCCCTGACTGAAGGAAAAGGGGCTTTTACAGAGTTAAAAATGTAACCAAACCACTCCTGCATCTCAAAGAAAAAAAAAAAAAGGGAAAAGAGACCCATTTTTCCTTCAGAATTCCGCTTTGGCACCCTTGTTGACTGCTGCAATTGCTACCAACACCTATAGCTTAACTTCCTACTCCCAACTCATTTAATTCTGCCAGTTGAACCAGTTCCAGTTCATTGCCTGCATGTGGCCACAGAAGCCCCACTGGAGACACGCCTGTCCTGGTCTGATGGTATCATCTAATCCCCACCCGAGATGACTGTCAGCAGTTCCCACTGAGTTCCACATTTTGACTGAGGAAGAATTGGACCATTAGCCATGACAAATGAATTGCACCCTGACAGGTCTTAATAGATAAGACAGACTGAGCTCTATCAAATTGGACCTCCTATAGCCCATGGTCATTCAAAAGTCTGGGGTGTACCTGCAACCTTCCTGGTAGACAGTGGAGCAGAATACTCTGCCTTTGAAAGTTCCCTCTGTCAAAAAATTGCCATCACTGGGACAACTGGGACCCTTGTCTCTTGCCCTTTCTGCTAGGCACAGACTTGCAGCCTGGGAGGCCCTCTCATTTACAACTTTGACTGTTACTTAAGAAAAAGATGGCACTTGCATCAACCTGAGATAGATAACTGCAATACTGAAGTTCTAAATCGCTCCTCTGAGAGGCATGAACTAAAGACTTGCCTTCGGGCCTTGCCATTAACTGTGCCACCTCATGATGACCTTCATTGTTGTCAGAAGTCGAGGGAAGCATAAACAGGTATCCAGCATGTCTTCCTGTGCCTGTAAGTGGCTCCCATAATCCCCTTCAACTGGGAAAATCCTGAGACAAAAGGCCATCTTGCTTGGACTCAGTTGCCATAAGGGTTTAAAAACTCTCCCACCTTGGCCCTGCATCTGTGACCTGCATGACAAGGATCCATCCTAGTCATCAAAACAAACCCTTAAGGTCATCTGAGAGGCTCTCATATTCAGCCCATGCCAGAAAATCTTTCTCCTGACCTGCCCAAGGACCCCGAGTCCGACCTGCCTCCTCCTCACATTCATCAACCCCAAGCTGCTCAGCCCTGTGTGCCACCACAGCTCGTTCTGTCTCCTGCACCACAGCCTCTGCTCTACTGTCAGCGACTCCTGACTCTAAGACTGAGGAATGCCACCATATTGTAGATGGGGCCCAAGCCTTGTTAAAGCCAGACATCCCTGACACTGTGGTTGATCCTGATGCTTGGGTGAACATAGTCATCCCCGAGCATATCCAGACTGGGACTGCAGTGCCACAGACAGCCATGAAGCCTTACATCAGTACCGCACTGCTCTCCTGGCAGACCTCAAAGAGGCAGGCAAGAAGCCAATAAACTGCCTAACGTTACTGAAGTTACCCACTGGAGTCTCCACTGAAAAGAAACTCTGCCAAAGTAGATCCTGTGAGATTGACGGACACTTTCTCAAACATAAATTCTTGCACATGCTGGAGTGCCCTGTACTTCTTCATGACCAGCCTCGTTCATACTCAGATCCACTGTCCTGGACTTGATATTAACTGTGACTGTACCTGGGGAAGAAGAATATCACCTTACTTCCTGAAATACTTGAAATGCCTGATAATCATAACCCTGAGATTTTGAGAGACTCATTTCCAGAAGTATGAACAAAGCACTCACCCCAGGGTTTGCTGTCAATCATGCCCCTTTGGTGATTGAGCTCTGTCTCAAGGCAACTTCCACCTGCATCAAACTGTACCTCCTGCTGCCTGTAAAGCCAGCTCAAGATCTCTGAGCTGCCATTGCCTCCTCAGTTGTCCTCCATATACATTGCTGCAGTCTTCTGCCACCCACAGCCTGCTGGTACACCTGCCTGGACCTAAAAATGCCACCTTCTGCCTTTGACTGGCTTCTGTCTGTCAGCCCTTCACAAAGACCCCAATTCTGGACTCAAAGGTTCATTGACCTGGGCTCAACTTCCCAGAGGTTCAAAACTTGTTTCCTCTTCACTGCATTTCTGATCGATGACCCCCAAGCTGCCTGCTGGAGGGGCACAGGAGTCCTGCTACAGTATCTGGCGGGTACTGGTTCCATGTGCTAACAACTATTGTCCTTCCGATCAAGGAAGCTGACAGGCTCACCTTAGACTGAGTGAAGACTGTCCAGATGCCACATGCTGTACTAAGATCAGCTGACCCCCGACAGATGCTGAGTGTGCCCTGTTTATGGGTGGAAGTACCTTTGTTAGGAATAAAGTCTGACAGGCTAGATATGCTACGGTCACCTAGGACAAACTATTTTTGGCCAATCTTGCAGGGATGATCTGTACAGCAAACTGCTTCCTGTTGCTGTTTGGAAACAGGCCACCAATGATGAAAATAATTCAGTCCAGAGACCTAAGCCCTGGGATCCAATTCACTAAAAACTAGATACTCCTGGAAGATCAGAGCCAGACCTGCCATCACCATTTGTTCTGCAAGCTCAAGCCACTGCACTGACACCTGTACCCCTGTAGCCAGCTCAGCCCCAACCTCCCATCTCCTACCTATACTGAGAAAAAGATGTGTAGGGTCCTACTGTAAAAAAATCATCCCTAGATATGGCCTAGCCTTGCTCATTGCCAGTGACAATGAGCCTGAATTTGAGGTAGAGGAAACTTAGAAATTAGATTACATAAGAACTACATGCAGCTTATAACCAGTTAAAAGACTAGCTATATCTGTAGAAAGTCCTGCACACATATAACCCAGGCTCGTATTAACTACCTCCACAAGTTTCAGAAATCCAGCCTTAGACCCACTGAAAAATCTACCTGGACAGTTCCTCTGATGCTTGCTCTGAAGAGACAAGGCATGCAGGACCGAAGCCGGAGGACATGGTTCACAGGACTGCTCCATACCTAATTCTCCTTGACTTTTGTGTCTTTTCAGGCTGCTTACCCCAGGCCTTGCTTCCCTACCCGCTGCTAGCTGTGTGTATGGTT
>PVJX010023178.1:0-29628 GCA_004027295.1 Dolichotis patagonum | reverse complement strand
GAAAGTGTATTTAAAATTTATTCATCCATGAAATCCATTTTCTTAGTCCAATGTCAATTTAAACATCACTTACTATACCTACTCACTGTTCTTTTTCACTCTCCCTATTTACCTGTCAAACCTTTATCCATTATCCTCTAGAATAGGTTAATTTACCATTTAACAAAAAGATTCATGATGCATTAGTTTACTTTGTTAAAAATAGCTTGGTTTGGAAGGAATACTCATAAGCAATGACAGTCTGTTTCAATGATGGAAAATACTGTGAGGAATATTTTCAAATGCTCATCTAATTCCTAAGTCTGTAAGGGATTTTTTTTTTCCTTTAGTGGGAATTGAACCCAGGACCTTCAAACTGAACTACATCCTCAACCTTTTTTGTTTACTTGTTTGTTTGTTTGTTTGTTTTTGCAATGGAGTCTTGCTGAGTCACCCTGAGTCAGTCTTGCTGAGTCACCATGTTGTCCAGGGTGGGATCTAACTGGTAATCCTCCCGCCTGAGCTTTCCAGATTGCTGGGATAATAGATTGGGCCACACCTGGCTCCTACAAGGGAAAGTATTGAACGCAAAGATACTAATGGGTGTTCATTATTTAAACAAAACAAAGTGATGATGCTTAAAAGTGTAATATTACTCAAAAAGATAATAATTGTGGAGATTTGTGCTTTTCAAGTCAGTAACATGTTTTCTACATACTGAAAGCAATTACCTAGTTAGGTAAGAAGATGTACTTATTATAGATCATCCAGACGAGAGCGTGGAAGGTAAACATTATAATAAAAATGATCACTTTACCTAACAGTTTCCAGAATCTTTTGTAAAGTTGCTAATTCTTTACTCATTACATTTGCATCCATAATATGTAGTTTCTCCAAACCCTGCTGTTTGAGCAAGAATTACAGAAAAATTAATGTCAATCAATCAATCAATAACATCAGCCTTCTAATACTGAAGGAAGAGTGGTAGAGATGACCACAGGCAGCTCCTGGGAAGCAGCGCGATGTGAAGAGCGCTACATTTCATAGTCTGCCGTTTCCCTGCTCTGATTAAATGAACAGGACGCTCTTCAACACTGTTCAGCGTCTCTCCAAAGGACAGACTAATTACCAACTGTTAATATTAAGGACACACTTGGGGCAGAAAAATAGGACTTCAATTTACAGTAATAATTTTGGAATGGAGTTGTTCCAGCAGAAAATTGTCACAGCTGCTCAAAAGTGTGGTGACAGCCATGAAAATAAAATAAATACAGCTCTCACTTCCCAGTAGATCTCGAGGTGCTGTGCCAACAAAAGTAAAATATTTCATGTATTTTCACAAATTATCATGTGAGATTTATACCTTATGTTTAGAGTAAGAAGTGGCAGGTAACACTCTGAATCTATTTTTCAACAAATGAACAATAGTGGCATCTAGCACTTTATGCTTTCTCTGCTAAATATTATTCATAAAATATTTTTACTTTGAATTTCTAATGGCCAAACCAGATAACAGCCAAGTTACTCAAACATAAACACATTTCACTTCTTTGGCAGGTGAAATGGCCTTAATCCGTAGCACTACGGCCCACACCCGCCCATGTCCACAGATGTTGTGCTTAAAATAGCTGAAGAATTTCTGGTTTTCTAGGCATCTGCTTCCTGAAAGATAGACTTCTAGACACATAAAAGATTAGTGTCCACAGTACTGGGCACAGGGCTGATATGCATTGCGCCTGAGCCTCCTGCCAGCCCGGCCCTCTGTGGGTTATTTGCATGGGTGAAAAGCGTCTGGTCCTGAGCTCATTCTTCCTTCGTCAAGGTCAAGGAACTTTTCTCTGTCCACGTCTTTGTCAATGCAGTGTGACTGTCTTAGTGTTGGATGACTTCTCCCTTCAAAGGAGAGAAACAAATCTCAATTCACACCTTGATTCAGTGCATTAACATGCAACATAAATACCTTTTTCTGATTAGAGGGTTTAGCTGGCCAAGCACTTACTCTGCTCTCATCAATTTTCAACCTACCGTTCAGTGACTGGCAGCTATTTATACACTATTCTGGGTCAACAAAATTATAACCAAATAGACCTAGAAAAAACTGAAATAAATTTATGCTTGAAAAAAGCCTTTGAAAGTACTGTGTTGTATAAAAACAATAAATCAAAACTTCCTAGGACTATTTGTAATTTACGATTGTCTTAGTGTAACACTAATTTATACAACAACCTACTTTCCATGTACTTGGTCCACTACTGAAGGAAGCATTAAGATATCACCATAATGCATACAAAATGTTTTCTACATGATGCTTGCTGACCAAAAAGAAGTATGGTTACCGTTTCCTCTTTTTAAGTCTTTACAGGTATTTGTCTCATAGTCCTTCTGAGCAAATTTCCAGCAGAAGATGAGGACATTTCTCCCTCACTTTTGCTCCTTGATTTTTCTACTGTACAGGGGAGCCTGTCCACCCATTCATGGTACTTTTTCCTTTACATTTATAGCATGCTCAATGGATTTCCTCCCAGTAGTGAAAAGAAAATCAAGAGCAACCATGCAGGTAATTAGACCTTCTGTTTCCATGAAGTAGGGTTCAGGTTTGACACCTGGAATCCACTAGATTACTGAAGGCTTCCTGCTAACCTGCTTAATCTTTTTCATCTTCATTCCATTTGGTTTGCTATGTTTGTTTCTAAGCATGCTTCTCAGCCCTGCACCCTTTAACATCATGTAGAGAAGCAAGAACTTTCCACAGGACTTTCCTCTTCTCCCTCTGCCCATTTAAGCACAGCGTTGGTGACTTTTTGGCTGTTCATCAAGAGGCTGGGAAGAGAAGAATCAGTCAAAAAGCCAGTCAAGGCCACAGTGCCATAATTTGACTTGGCTTTGAAAGAAATCATTCTAATTACAAGAGTTCACAAAGGCAAAAGTAACAGGCTATTTAAATGTTTTACAAGACTATATCATGTATCTGTCAATCCTCTTCTTCAGTGACTAAAAGAAATCTAAACTATTCATTAGTTTCAACCAAAAATAATTTTTTTTCCACTGCAGGAAAACCTTTACTCTCCGTGGGTGGCAGTCAGGAAAGGTCTTGCTTTTGATACGTCCCTGTTGGATATAACAATGATAATTAAATCTTCAGAGAGGAGAAAAAGGCACATTTCATGACCTCCAATGTTTTTCATTTGTATGTTATTACTGGTGTCTCAGAGAAACAAAGCCAGGGTGAATGGTGGGACGCAGAGAGCAGGCTTTGTGCAACTTCCCTGCTCCTCAAGTCTGGGGCACCTGTGATCCAGCAAGGCTTCACAAGTGTGCGATATAAGTACTCTGGACCCCAAGCAGCACATCACAGGCCTTTACTAGATATTACTTTTATCATACAAGTTTTCCAATCCTCTCTACACAGTGCATCATTTATTCCACACAACCACCATGGGAAGCGCTGCCTTGAGTTACTCTCTTCTGCAGATGAAATGGAATCAGACAGCATCACCTTTCTTACTCAGAGGACTATCTGCAGTGTTTGCTGTACTAGTAACTCTGTATAAATTTGTTTATTCTGTTAGTTGGGTCCTTCCTTACCGAACATTCCAGAAAAAAAAAAAAAAAAAAAAGCTCAAGCATAGAGGGAAATGTAACCACCACAGAAGGATTCAAAGAAAGGAGATGAATGAAGTGTGTTACACTGATTAGAAATGTTATTTTTTAAGAAATATACTTGCTTTATTTGCTTTGAACATTTTTCATACAGCTGATTATGAGAGGAAACCCAACAAAAGGTACATCATAATAATAAGGTAGTTATAATAGAAACACAGGAGTCATTTAGGTCGTTAGAAAAAAACATGACCAGAAGAATCTAATAGAATCTGTAAAAATGAGTAATATTAGATTTTCATCTTCTAACAGATCCATAGATAAAATTCAATTTCAATATGTGAGAAAAACACAATAAATCAAAAAGTAGATTAGGAAAGAAAATGAAATACTACTGCGGATACAATTTAGAAAACTACAGGTTTAAATTCATTTAATCTGAATTCATGATCAGCTTCTAAAGGAGAAAGCAAAAGGAAACAAAAAGCAAATCTCCTAAAGGACACACATGATAAAATGGATTTATCTCCTCTAGTTAAAACAAGGGCTTAAATCTGTCTCCTTTTTTATGGTAATGAAATTAACTCAATCAAGATATAGTTATGTTAGGAATAAAAAGTTTCCACGTAAAGTATAGAATAGCACTTTTCTTCTAGTTTATACAACCCAAGGCTGGAAACTCCCAATGATTTGCTTTAGCATAATCAGATTTAGGTTGGGTGTGGTGGTTCACATCGCTAATCCCAGCATTCCAGAGGCTGAGCCAAGAGGATTGCTATGATTTCTAAATCAGCCTGGACTACAGGCTGAAACTCTGTCTCAAGAAGATAGGGGAAAAAAATCAGATGTGGACCTGTCCTTGAAATGTTTTAACACAAGAAAAGAGTGTTGCTATTGGGAAGTCTATCATATAGGTGACACACTGAAGACAGTTCAAATGCATGATAATCTAGCTTTTCTAGGAACTGACTGCACTCTTTTATTCCTAAACTCGGTCTTTTCCCACACTGCCATCTAATAGCAATTAAACAGAAACCGTTTGCTGCCTTAATGGTGTCAAACTGCAATTTCACCCTCTATCTCTTGCTTAATTAGAAAACAAGGCAAAGTTTTCCAAAGTGATGAATTACTATGTTTAAACGTTATATGACTGTTCCCAAAAGAATGTTGCATGAAGCAGTCTCCCTGCTAGTTTGTTAAGGATAACGTTTTACCTGAAATTCCATAGCTTCTCTCTCCCAAATTTATTGTAAGCATCATAATTCTAAGGTCTCACTCAGAAGTTCTTCAGAAATGAAAAGTATGTTTATTCATCAACATTTATTGAATATCTACTTCATATGGATACAATGAAGAGACAGATCGCATTTTGACATTTAATTTTTGATGGCTTTCAAGCCTCATCCTCTCACTGGGATGGTTTTTAAAAAGTCCAAATCATACTTTCCTGTGGTACTGGTAGTGTATTCAGATCACACAAACCTCTGCCTGTATACTGGAACCCTAGTCAGCTCAATCCTCACACACAGTAAGTGCTGAGCCAAATCCTTCCCCGCTGTTCTGCAAACCACTGTGGACTTGCCTGGGAGTCTCCTCTGCTCTCCCCACACAGCCTCTGTCACCGAGTGTGACTGTGGCAGGATGAGGGATGAAAGATTACTCAGACTCAGGATCTAGTCAGACAACAGGGAGACTCAGAGGAGCAGATCCCGAGTCTCAGGAAAACAGCCCCAAACTGAAACCTCCATGGCTATTTACTTTTAACTCAAGGACGTGAGAACACAGATGCAGAAGGAAAACATTTGTGTAGGAGTTTTGATCAGGGACAAGAAAGGACAGCCTGGCTTGTTACACAAGTTGACCTAGAACAAGCAAGCTTATTTTTTCAGGGGCGGAAGAGACACTGTGACCAGAGCAAGCATCTCTGAGAATAACTGGCTTTTAATTCTGTTGACTGCTATGCTGCAAATCTGCTCTAAACTTTGACCATGCACTCCAGAAACCTTCCTTTGACCATTTTTCCAAGTTCCTTCCTTATTGCACTCCAATTCAATCACTTGTCTGGCCAGAGTTTCCCCATAAGCCTCCATCATGTAAGCAATGAATTTTCTGTGCTCTGGTATCTGTGTAGCCTTATCCCTCTTGACATCTAAACCAAACTTTTAGCAGAACACATGTTCTAGTTCCACTTCCTTTGATAGGCCAAACATTACTACAGACCAGCTAAAGATTAAATGGTTGCCAAGTAGGCATTTCTTTGCAGAATGTAATTTATTTTATTTACCAAAGGATCTACAAAACAGGCTGGGTGACACATTTTCAGGATTACTGTACTATAACTCAAGGTCCAGCCAGGGAAATAGAGTACAAGCTAGGTGCTTGGTACAGTTGTTACACAGCATGTTAGTTTAAGCACTTCACAAAGCAGATGCCACAATGAGCTTTGATCTACAAGAGACTAACTACCAAAAATATCTGTGAAGGAAAATAGTGGAGTCTAACACATACCTCGAAAAGCAGAAATGAGCAGTGTCTTAGTTACTTTTTGGTGGTCGCTGAGACAAAATACCTGATGCCCAGGTATTTTGGAGGTTTCAGTCCATACTCAGTTGGCTCCAAGTCAGGGTAGCATGGTGGGGTGACAGTTCCTGGTGGCTGCAAACAGCAAGGTGGAAACGGGCAAGAGAGAGACACACATGCCTTCTTCCTGCCATTACACTGTATGCTGGCTCCATGCCTAAGCGGGTGTAGCACTCACAGCCCCAATCCAAGCGCTAGACAATGCACCAATCACAAATGCGTAATGCAAAGGCATGAGGCTTGGGGGCCACTGACATAAACCATGACAAGCAAGAAAAACAACCTCAGTTCTTAGCAGTTCTGGAAAAATCTGAGATAGTCCATGGGAGGACTTCAAAGCAAAGAGTGGCCACTAGAAATGTCCTGTCTTGTGCAGGATTGGCCTGGTCTAATTACCCAATTGTTGCTAGTCATTGGCTGAGGGCAGCTTGGGACAAGTGTGATCTTGGCATGAAGAATGAAAAATGGCAGGATATCCAAAGGTGGAGCAAATGGTAGATGTTAGTCACTTATGCGACCTCCACCAAGTTCTCTGGAAGAGCACTCACATTTTCACACAACTGTTGAAAAGTTGGTTGAGCTGAGAGAGAAACACGGAAGAGTAAGAGCATGCATAAGTACAAGCAGGGGGCTGCTACCGCTCTCAGGAGCCTGGTTTGGTGCTGACCAGGAACTGGCTGTCAGGTAGGATCTGGAATCGCAGCAGGTTCTGCCTATTAGGATCTAGTACTGTGAGAGGGGAACCTGCCTGCCCAAACTGGACTCACCACCAAGACTTGTCTACTTCCAAAAGAAAATACCAAAAATAAGGAGCAAAGAGGCTTCCCCTTTCCCTTCTCCTTCCTCTCTCCTTCCTATGCCTCTCCTTACCCAGACTTACATGGAAAACAACTTGGGGGGAGACCCAAGAAATGAATTCATGGGGTCAGGCTGCTACCACACCAAGCAGAACAGCAGAAGTATGACAAGGTCTTGAGTCCTGGACTGATACAGCAAGTGATTGGGTTAAACAATCCTGTATCTGTGCTCAGTGACCAGTGAATGCATTGCCCTTCAAAACAGTCAAGTGTCTGCAAGTTACTAGGTCCAAAACATACTGGACAACCTAAGTTATGTCTCTATGAAAGACCAACCAAATATTACCATCACATTTTCAGTCAGCAGCACCTTACCAAGATAATGTTTTGGAATGTACAAGTTTTATATAAGAAAACCATTCTGATTGATTTCTAAAAACAACTGTTGACAAAAACATGTTGATGGATGCTTGATAGCTTGCAAAGCAGGGATCAAAGACAATTTCTCAGCTGGGTAATTTAACATGAGCGAAGCATCTACGTTAGTGATAATGTTGAAAATGGGCCATGACTGAAAGCTACACTCCTGAAATATATTGAATACAACTGGCCAAAATGTGGAGAGCATTTTTGAAAATATAATGACATAGAGCCCTTTAACATTCATGCTTCCTAATTGTTTATCACATAATTAACAACATGGTACCGTCGTCCAGCCACAGGCCTCCCTGGCTATTTGTAAAATCCATGGTAAGTTCTTTTGCGAGGGTCCATTGTGTTCACAGAAAGAAAAGTTTCAGAGACACTGTGAATAGTGGAGCTTTAGCAAGGACACACTGAATATGTCCTTACTCCTCTTAAATTAAGTAAGTACCACACCCCATCGACTTGAAGCTGGTCCAATTTTATGAGAAGTTTTGTCTCCTTCTCCCCACCCCGGTTCTTCCTGAAGCCAAGCTTGAATGTCGGGCAGTAGGAAGCAGAGCACACATCTGTCTTGAGCTGGCATCCCACTCGGGTGTCGTGGAGCACCTGCCTGCCTCAAAAGGAGACAAAGAGACGGTGAAGTGGGGGGGCGGATGCTCTGCACACTGGCTTTGTGAGGCGCTAAAAATACAATGCTGGAAATGATAAGGCAGAGGCTGAAAGGCTCTCCAGGTGTTCTGCTCCGTGCCCCCATCACAGAGCACTAATGAGTGTCTTAGTCACTATTACAAGTTGTCACTTCCAGAAGAGACACTGCGTCCCCCCACCCACCGTGTGTGCACCCTTTCAATTTCACCATTGGGCAACCTAGCACTGATGTGGCAGGTGATGTTTTAATACGTCCCTCTGTAAAGGTCCGTTGTGAAACACTGGCTTGGAAATAAAAACTGAGGCAAAGAGATTGACTTAATGTGCTTGTCCAACTTAAAACAGGCAAAGTTATTTTATGCAGTGAGAACAGTGTACACTGATATCTGGTACCATGTCACCCAACGATCAGTCACTAACGTCGACTATGATGGCCGAGCCCAAGGAGAACTTGATGGGGAAAGAGGTACAGTAATAGGGATGTTAGAGAGCCACTGCCCACCTGCTTCGAGCAGTAGCAGCAAATCAAGAGCCTGACTTCCTCTTTTAAAATGAGAACCTAAAAAAATAATAATAAAATAAAATGAGAACCTTAGAAGTAACATGAGGTTCGGTTAAATACAATGGAAGTGTAACTGCAAAGGTTTCAGCGGCTATGTATAGACAGAGGAGCTGGGAAACCACAAAAACACAGAGAGCAGACACATTGACAGAGCACCTGGATCCTCAAACCCACTCTGAATCTCCCTGGGACATTCCCGAAAATGAAGTAGGATAAAGCTTAAAAGCAAACCACTCCAAACCCCAGACAAGAAAACAAACAAACAAACAAAAAAATTGTTTGGTAAGAAAACTTCGCTGGCTGTGACCTTCTGTCGAGATCACTCAAAGCGTCCCCACCACAGTGGAAAACAAATGATAGACAGCAAATTGGCAGGAAGTCCCAGAGGAGCAAACAACATAATGTCATGTAGTTTGTAAAGGCATGGATATTTGTCACCACAGCCTGCATGAAGGACACACACTGTGCAAACTTTATTAATGGCTTCCATTGCATCGGTGTGTGTAACTTGTTCCCTCACATCCATTATGCAAAGCAGCCTGGCATAATAGAGATTGCAGCCAGCTATGCAAATACTCAATTACTAGGGTGTGCACCTACTCATCAGAGGCGCCTTTAGGAATCTTCCCCACTTTAGCGTCATTTAAACTTAACCTTTCCCCCACCCCACAGGAGATGACTCCTGGTCTGCTAAAGCCCAGGAGACACACACAGACTTAGACAAATACGCAGACTGTGTCCTTTTAAACTACGGGACCCATCATAGTTTTATGAAGTAAGCAAAGAGTAGCTATAAATTATTTATTGAGTATGTTTTGTCAGAGTCTAGACAATAAAGCTATTCTTAATCATAAGTGAATGTGCAAAAAACTCTGATCACAATTTTTGAGAGTGATATCCTATTACATCTTTGAAAGCAGATAAAACTTTGATGACAAATGTTTTTTAATATGATGGGGAAGGGATTGTGTCTGAATGAAGACAATAAAGACCCATTTTAAGAGATTCATTTATCTTAGAAAGAGCATATCAGTGACTATCAAATCTTCTTATTGTCTGCTTAATAAATACATAACATTTAAATGAATGTGAAACACCTAAACATAGAGTTTTAAAAATATTATTAGTTTAATGACAGAATGCTTTATGGTGGAGTAGTTTATTTAATTTGCTGTTAGCTGACTATTTCACAAGGCATTATTTAGGGTGGTTTACAAATTAATTACCAGCATTACAAAAGTTATATTTTTTACCTAAAATAAACATAAAAGTTCCAAGGGGATAGAACAATATTAGAAAAATTGCAACAAATTAGGGTAAGACTGGACACAAAATTTCCTAGTAGAAAACAGGCCCTGGCTTTAATTTTCAGTTTTCTATTAGATAGCTCCAAATGGGAAACCCACTCGATGCCCATGTGATTCATAAACAAATATTTTTCAGCAAGTATATTAATTCTAATATTTGTAAGGAAAATCTCTGCTTCATTATAACACATCACAGCTTACTCAATAAATGCTCATTACTATACTTAGAGCAAATAAAACTAAGCAAGATTTGCCTAGTGATATTTCTGGTAATGTCTCTCGATATACTTCTAGTCCATAAATGACATTCAATGCAATTTATTCTGTAATTCTCCTGAAGTATACCATCTCTGGGTTCTGCCGCTCTGACTCAGTCTAAAAAAGGTACTTTAGATTGTCTGTTAAGCACTTTAAATTAAATTGACATTTTGAAAAATTTAGCTGGTGTTGACATCCATGGTTATAAGGGGAAGTTAGGATGCTGAACTTCTAGATAAAAAGTTAGTTTCTACTTTAGAAAAATGAACAGGCGCGGCCCACTAACATGTGGTAAGGAAACTTCTAGGAGGACTTCATGTTCAAAGTGCTCATTCCGTCACTATATAAAGTTTTCACTTTTGAAATATTTCAAATATAGTCAATAAGATATAACCAGGCAAAATATAATATAGGAATCTTTCTGGCAAAACTGCCTGTTTTAAGTACATTAGGACTCCTCAGGAATTCCACTGATAATAATAATAATACAATAATGGTTTAACCAAATTGCTGCCCACAGTGACATTTTCCCAGTTTTGGCATAGTACACAACAGTCTGCTGAACTTGATAATTGTACCTTATCCAATCATGACCTCTCCCAGGACTTCTGAATTATCTCCAGGGGTCAAATCTCTATAATTTAACAACTCTGGTGACATTGATATATAAATTTTAGACTCATTTCTTGAGAATGAGATTTTCCATCAAAAATTCTCCAGGAAGTTCTGAATTTTAGCCTTAAACATGAATTATTTTCTTCGCTTTTTTTTCAGGATGCTAATGTTCATATTATCTTGAAGACAGTTAAAAATTATGCATGAAGGTATCTTTCAGATAAAATTGTAGGGTGAAGCCAATGATACCTTCTTTTTTGTTACAGAAAGATTTCCAGTATGTTGACCTTAAAGTGTTATTACCATAGCAGATACCACTGACTAAAGCAGTTAAGAAACACAACCTAAGTCTTCTGTGTATAAACCATAATTACACTTGACGCTAAGATTTCCCACGGACTAATGATAGTTGTACATGTAATCTGAACACTATTAATAAACACCAATTTTTAAAAATTAGAAGACCATTTCCCACAAGAACAGTGTTGGCTAAGTTAAATTATGTATTTATTAACCCAATGTAACTCTTTCCAATCTTGAAATCATCTTTAATTTGGAAAGGTTTTGCTAACAGGGAAAGATGTATTAGATTTGAGGAAAGTTCTCCAAGTCTCGTGTCCAGATATCTGTACTTTCAATCATGACTCTACCGTGAGCTAGTTTTGTGATCTTGGGCAATTTGAACCTCTCTTATAATAAACTACTATGTATGCTTGTAAAATAAAAAGGCCATAGCATGGGAAGAATGGCATCTTTAGAATTTGATCAGCTCAAAGTTCTGCTCTCCTATTAGATTTGCTTGACTTTGGAGTAACATCAGCTTCAGCTTTTAATCTATAAAATTCTTAAGTCTTGAAATTATATGGGGAACCAATCAGATGGCACAGAGTATTTCACAGTGTACCATGGAAACATAATAAATGTTTGCATTCTGCACCTTTGGTGGAAAGACTGCCTTCATTCCCCTCCCCCACATCTAGGCAGGAAGTTAATACCTGCCCTTAGAAAGTTCATTCCGAACTGTTGCTATTATAAAAGTTCATCTGACATAATATAAAGGGAAATCCACTTATAAGATATTGTTCATTGAAAGAAACAACTTTATGAACTTGTGAGCATTATTAGGTCTTTTTGGAATGAAAGGAATACCCAGAGTAATAAGCAATTATTATTTCACAACAAATCACAGTTGTCTACTCATCAAAGTATTGCACAGGGATTCAGCAGACCTGAATTCTATTCCCACTTCTGCTCTTCTCTAGCTTAATGATATTGGAAAGTCACTTCACCTTTTTATGTCAGAGGAAACTTATAATTAACTTTCACTGATGTATAAGCCTTCCCCTGCAGCAGATAGGGAACTAGAATTGTTACTTTCTCATCAGAATGCAAAATTTTAAGCATTTCCTATAAAGTATATTTTAAAATTTTGTGACTGTGATGTGACCAATGGAAAGATTACCTATAGATACTTGACCAAATTAGTAACTAATTTCACCTTGTATGTATAAATAAGCACACCAGTTAAAATGATCTTTATATGTGAAGATGATATGGGTTAAGGCTTTCTCTCACAAGAAAGCAAAGAGAAAACCTCTACATGAAAACCCACAGAGCAACCGAGTAGTGAATACAGAACAAAAAATAACATGCAAAACCTCACCCTCAGCACACACAGCAGTTCACATTGAAGAAATAGCCTCAATATTTTGCCTACTAAATGTTTAACTTAAAGCCTATCTACACAATATTTGTGGAACAAATGAGGTAACATACTTCAAAATTCTTAAAATTCTTTCTATGCTTCCACTAAGAATTTCCTATTTAGAATGTTATAGATTAATCCTTACAGTTACCAAATCTTTCTCTTTTTAGAATTTTCAATTAAGGATAGATTCAGATACACTCAGCATATCTCCTTGAAAGAATACCAAGGACATCACTGTAACATAAAAGGGTAAGAGTTAAATAAAACACAATTCCTCTGATGTATATGTATATGTTCATGTGTATATATATTAGAATTGAGATTTTTCAAAGAATAACTTAAAAAATTTATAGATAAACTAATCTACAAAGACTGCCACTGTCGTGGTGTAAATTCCATTCTTGTCTCCTAAGCACCAGCACTTCAGCGTGTGAGAGTACTTGGAGAGAGCGTGTTTCCAGACATAACTGGGCTGCAAGCAGCTCATAAGGGTAACACCTGGTCCAGCATCCCTGGCCCTTGCATGAAGGGAAATTTGAACCCTGCTATGGAGGGAGGTAGAAAGCATGAGAACGTGGAGACGAAGGTCAGGGGGTTCATCTACAAGCTGAGAAAAGGGGGGGCTTGTAGAAAAACCAGCAGCGTCCAGAGTGGAGGCATAGACAGTTTCTTCCTCACAGTCCTTGCCCAGCTCAGCGTTCCAGCCTCTGAGCTCTGAAGCCCCACGGGTCCCGCTGTCTACACTGCTGTCTGTGGGATTGGTCACAGCAGCCCTAGCAGATTAATAGGACCACTCCCCATGACGTTGTAGAAAACGCAGAAGAAAATACACACAGTATTACATGAACTTTGAAAAGAACCCCCAAGAGAAGACTTAAAATTACAGCATCATCACTAGATTCCAGGATAACAGCTTGTTTTAATGTAGAAACATGCATTGTCATTTGATAAACAAAATAATATTTTCTACATTAAAAATACCTTTAAGAGATATTTTTCAATGTAAAAATAACTCTTCTAAAATACGCTCTCTCAATGCCGTGTATTTTTCTTTCGCTATTTGTGCACTTTCGCTATTTGTGCCATAACTTGCACTTGTGGACCCGGCCCATTTCCCTCTACCTAACGGTGCGTCTCCTCTCTGCCTGTGTGCACCTTCTCGCTGTCCACTAGACGTAGCTATTAATCTAATCTCTCACACTCTGCGTTTTGCCAGTCTCTTTATTCAGTTGAGAATGAAATCGTCGTCCTTGGTTTTGTCCTCAGCACACACAGCACCCACAAAACCCTGCAAGTGCTCCTCAGATTCCTCCTGGAAAGGACTCTCCCTACCCCAGCCAGTGAAGACACGACTTCTGTAATCTACTGTGATAGAAAAGCACCAGAAATGTAGAATAAAACCAGGAAAGGCATGAAAAGCTTAACTCATTTTCTGTGTAATACCACTATTTCTACAGTATACATTAAAAGAAATAAAAATAAAGCCCTCAAAGTCCTACTTGTATATTACTAGCTGTAGCAGACACAGAACTAGCTTAAAAATGGTTACATACATTTTCGATGCTTCCTTTTCTATACTTATTCTGTTTGCAGCGTAATTTATAGTTTTGCGCTCAGCTCTCCCTGCAGAGCTCCTGAGCACGAGCTTCCAAGTTTTTCCGAGCTATGACATTTAGTTTCCATCCTATGTCATAAAGCCAAGCTTTAAAATCTAAACAATGCTGGGTACAGCATTGCTTACTCATTTGCATATGCATTCATTGTCGACTTTTTCAGTTCACGTCCTAAGAACGTAGTTGTAAAAGAATGGTTAATATTAGTATGTATTCTAACAGAAGTAACTTAGAATTCAAGGCTCTTGATTAAATTAACAGCACCAGCTATAGAGTGCAATTAAAGCTTTTACCACGAAAGGCTGGCCTGAAATTCATGCTCATGAACCCGAGCAAGCTAACTCAGCCTCCTGGTTCCTAAAAAGAAAAATCGGAAAGAAAAAAGCTGAGGAAGAGCGCACGTTAGTGTAAGGACAGATGGCAGACTCACGGCCAGGTAATAGGTGCTCTAGTAAAGGAAGACTAAACAGGACCCCACTCTCTGCCCCCAAAATGGCCCTGTTTCATTTCCAATGATAAAGAGCTATTTGAGCTTATTTGAGGCATCTTCTAGAAGGCTTACACTTCCACCACTAACTTCTTGATGGTTTTCCGCATTTACTGACCCTATTTGTCTAAGTGTTGTCTCACTATGTTCCTAATATTACTAATTAATCCTCTTTCTCTGGCCTTAAATTCATAAATGTAACATTTACCCTTCATAAAAAATATACATCATATCATTAAATATATTCTAATAGTTCCAGGGCTTTCTGATTTCCAGGGATATAATCCCTATGCTTCCTAGATAAAATCTTCCATAAGTAATAAAGTCTGTGACAAGAAATTGAGCTTATAAATGAAAGCTCTTTTTCTCAAATTATAACTTCTAGAGATAACAATTCCCCATCTTCTTTAATATTATGGGATTTAGCTACATTCTTTCTTTTCAATGTGTCATTTCTTAGTATGTAATTTTTCTGGTATTCATTTGGGAAAAGCCATAGTGCAGTAGAAAGCCATGAAGGGAAATCCTACCTTACTCAATGTGAATAAAATCTTACTATGTCTCATTATTTGAAAGTTAGATAATGTCACAGGACAAAGATGCTAATAAATTGTTAGCATACAGAAGACACATAATAAAATATAACTCTTTGTCCCAAAAAAGCTATATCTACAAAAGTTTTTTGTCTGAATGATCTTTTCTGTTAATTCTGTCTTCCCATAATATCATATCTTAAATATTGAGACACATGTAATTTTTATACACTGTTAGGCTCAGCTTATAAATTTATACCTATCAGTGATGCTTAATTATAATCTGAAGACTTTCAGCAAGTCAATAATTGAAGCTAATTTGTTTTTTAATAATTATAAAAACCACTTTCTCTGATTATGTGATTCACTGAATAAACTATGATTGGGAAAATTGTATGGTATACATTTTTTGCTTATAAAATATATGTAGACTCTTTTAATTAATTCCAGTTTCCTTACAAAATCCCAGATCAACTTCACTGATATAACTTGCCAGGTTCATCACCTCAAGTTCCTAACTCAAAAAGGCCTCTTGGGGTCATTAATTTGGCCCTTGATTTTATTCCTGAGGCTCGTTCCTGAGAAAGACATCTTAGGGACAGTGGCATTCTGCGAACCTCAGCAGCTGAAAAATGTGCTCGCCCTCACATCAAATACTGTAGGGAATGTGTCCTATAAGATGCACCCTTACAAACTGTCCTTAGCTAATCATGTAAAATGTAGGCTACGGAATGTTTTACTGTACAAATGCATTCGTGTCAAAATATGTAAACATTTATCTAGGAATAGCTTGTCATACATGGATAAAGTCTTCAAGACTTGCACTTGTAGGATGAGCCACCCTTCCTGAAGCAGGCTCACAATTCACTCCTTCACAGGGACAGGTGAGGAACGGGGTGTGGCAGGGATGTGATGCAAAGGGGCCTCACTGGAGACACCTGTGCCTTGCTAATGACTGTAGCGTCTGTGGAAAATACGGCACGCTGGGCGAGTGATAACTCTTCTCGTCAGGCCTCAGTCTCTGACAGGAGCAGAGTGACATGTCTGATGGATGAAAGATTTCATGGAAGCTGGCCAAGCCTTTATTTATACCAACATCTCTCTTCTGCTTCAGAATGATAGGGAATTAAAAGCCTGGCTGGAGAACTTCATCGGGAGGTCTATCCCTGTCTCTAATCTTGCCTCCTGCCACTGTGAATTCCACGGTCGTCACTCACACCACACTGCCACATGTGTGCAATCCTTTGGTTTCCAGTTCCATTAAAATAATATTTTGTTTTCTTTTCTTCAAGAAGAATGCAAGATGACATCCAAGCTTACGCAGTATTCTTTGCTGAATCATGCTAGAAAATGCACAGGCTGAAAGAGCAAAATAAAACCTCCATTTGACACATTCACAATTGCTTCACCAGATCACACATAGGGATTTGTGCTTTTAAAATAAATAATTCTTCCATGGACATTGATACTGTCTGTCTTAGTTACTTCTCTCTTATTTCTCAAACAAAATACTTGACATCCAAAGATAAAGGAGGAAAGGTTTATTAGGCTGACAGTTTGTAGATGTTTCAGTCCATAATCAATTGGCTCCAAGGCAGAGGGGCACATGACAGAGAAGAACAGCTAGGGTAGGTGAGGAGTAGCAAAGCAATGATCAGGAAAATGGATGTCTCTCTCTGTCCCTTATCTAGTATGCAGGCTACCACCCTAGAGGGAGGAGAGCACTCACACCCTTAATCCCAACACTGGACCACAAATCAATCAGAAACTCTAGATTCACCCACTTGTGAAAAGCCCACCCCCTACGGTGACATGAGGATTTGGGGGACCACCTACATACACACTATAATACTGTATAGTATAATATTGCCACAAATGTCTTCTCTATCTTCATGTTTAGAAAACATTTATTATAAGTATTTAATTGTATTTCTTGAAATATACAGAAAGTTTGGTATTCCCTTTGATTTGTAAATATTTTGTCAGGTTTTAAATTTGGGGGCTGAAAAGGATCTCGAAGTTGTACTGAGGAGAAAACAACAAATGTGTTGAAATAATCAGATCTCCTGGTACTCAGGTAACATAGAGGCAGAATCAATCAGGTCAAAGGTGCCGAATGAATCATAGTTACTCTCAATTTAGAGCCAATTTAGCCGTGTGTACTAGTATAAATCGTTTTCAAAAGCTCATGCTACAATAAGTCACTTTCTAAAACATAAAAAGAACCTTTCAAAATCATGCACTCCTTTTTGGTAGATTTGCTAGACCCCCATAAATGGGAAGAAACACTAGAAATTGTTAGATCACCTATGTAGGAACAGTATTACCCTCCAGAGGTCAAAGTCAGCAATAAGATTATTATTTCAAATAATTCTGTGAGATACATGAATTATTTCCATCTTAAGAAGTGGCCTTTCTGCTCTATCATGTTGATTTCTAATAGATTAAGTAACACTAAGAAAGGAAATGTTTTTAAAAGGAAAACTTTCTTGGTAAACAAGTATCTAGTGATTATAACTGAATGAAATACCAAGTTAATATTTCAAAACTATATGTGAAATCTTATCTTACTTTTTAACATGAATAAGTGTGTTTTAGGGAAGCTATTATTAAACTCAGATCCATGAATTCTAGCAGGGTTTAAGAAGATTAATTCTTTAAAATCCAAGGAAAGATACAATACACACACATACCTTTTTGGAATGAAACAATCTCTTTCCTTTTGTAGATAAACATACTCCACTAACCGCCTCCTAATGCAATATTCCCCTCTACTATGTCTCCTTCCTCTTTTTTAGTTAATTCTCCAGTTTTTTTCTTCATGATCCAAGTCCTACAACATATTTTTACATGCACAGAGTCCCTGCTTCTTCTTCCTGCATCCATGGAGCCCCTGTTTATTCTCACAGACCCTTGCTTTCCTTCTCCATGGCATGGCACAATTGTCCCTGAGCAAAGCCACGGTTTCTACACTGTCACAGCACTGCCGGCTTGGAATCTTTGCCAGGACCTCTCAATCATTCACAATAGCCAAGGACCCCTTTTAGGGACCCAGTCACCTACGAGGTGCACTCAGCCTCCTTCTACCTTGCTGCCTGTTTCGTCGTGTTCTCCGTTAACACGTGACCCCTAACTACTAAATGTAAGCTTCAGTCAGCTCCAAGCTGGATTCTTTCCTTCTACAGTACTGAATCAGGGCATCTCATTCATCTTCAGGGATTTATAAATTTGCTTTACACTAATAATTCTGCCATTCACCACTATTCAGAACCCTCTCTAGTGTCCGGACATGCTGATCGACTACTTTTAGCGCATTTGGTTGACTGTCAGACAGTACACTGAGAGAAGAATTCTTTTCAGCTTTCTAACACTTTTAAATTCGTTTTTTTCTCTCCGCATAGAGAATTCTTTCATCCTTATTTACATGTCTTTTTCCCCATTCCACGCAGATATGAAACTGGATATCACATTCTCAGACTGCTCCTCTTTAATTCTATTTTAATCTAAGCTAGACCACAACTCATTCATTTTTCCCATGTCAAACTGTTCTTTAATTTTACTGGTCTTCATTTTCATATGTGATTTAAAATGTCTAATTTTTGTCCCCTTACACTGGAATCTTACTTGATGGTGGTGATTATGTCTCCTTTCCTTGCTCTTATGATATAGGGTCAGAAATAAAATAAGTATTTAGTATTAATTAATGACCTGAATAAATGATACCAAATGTTTAATGGAAAACTGTAATATATCAATATTGTGCTAAGGCAGTGATAATCTTCTGACCATTAATCATTTGTCTGGATTAAGAAACACCCAGCAAATTACTGCTGCATCCTTTTGGGTATGTCTGGGTAGCTCATGGAGTTGTGACTTTTTGTCTACATGTGCTCCTTTCCTCTCTGGAACAGTTCTTTTGCTCTGCTTGTGACCACAATGACCTAAGAATTTTGGTGTCCCACACACTCCTGCCATGATATTTCTAGCGTGGCTGCCTTGAATCCCTGGCCACCATAAGCCAAATTAAACCTCCTTCCTTGAAATAGTAGACGTACTGTGTTGTGTCTCTGCAGTGGGGCAATAGGCTACTATAGGTATTTGGTTTCAGAAGCAGGATTGTTGCTTTGTCTGTACCTGTTCATGTACTTTAGAAGGCTTTGGAGGTGATTAGGAGGAGTTTGGCAAGGTTGTAGATGCACAGGAGAGAAGCACCAGAAGCTCTAAGAAGACTCTGATGGATGATTATGACTGGAACTCAAAAGACCAGAATGTACATAGGAGTGCACAGTAAAGGCTTACAGAGTTTGATTAGGAGAAAGAAATTCTCCTAATCAAATAGGCAACTGAACTAGCAGAAATGTGTTTTCCTTTTTCAATAAAGGAGTATATTCTGCTTGCATCATTGAAATTTAGAAGACATTGAAATTAGTGCTAAACAGTGGATATATCTAGGAGAGAAAATTTCAAGGCAACTCAGCTTTCAGGTCTGCCGTGCTTTTAGTCAGATTCACAATGAGAAGTAGATGCCAAAAATGCAATGGAAAAATGTAAGTGTTGTGCTTCCCTAAAAAATTTGTAGAGCTTAAGCTACAGGAGATGTGGTTGCTAAAAAGAAAAACACTCCCAGTGGAAAAGCAAGTACTTGAAGGAAGATGCCTTGGGATTAGTTGAGAAATCAGCAAAACCCTGCACATTACGTATCCAAGGGTGGTAGCATTTTATAAGAGAAGAAGGCCTATGGGCCATTTGCTTAATAAGGACCGCCTAGAAAATTGATTGCCTGGGACTCATCTCTGTGCTCACTGTGCTCAGCCATGCAGGTTCACAAAGGTCACTGCAGCCGTGGTACACAAAGGGCTGGCTCCTGTTGATAGCAGACCTTAGTATAATGCATGTTCACTTTATTGCCATATGCATTGTGATAATTTGGGAGTCAGGGAGGCTCTAATCCACATTTCAAATGAAGTCGTGGGGGAACCATCAAGGAGTTCCTGAAAGTGCATGAAACTGTAGGAATGAAGGCAAAGACAAAAGAGCTAACTGCAGAATGAATCCCCTGAAACTTGAGCCAAATTAAACCTCTCCTCCTTTAAACTGTAGGTGTCATGTATTGTGTCTCAGCTCTTAACACAGAAAAGATGAAAAAGAAAGATGAAGTCCTTGTCCCTAAGGGACTTTGATTTTGTCAGCAAAAATGACAATAAACCAATAATTATACAGCATTTTGTATAGAGATGAAAACTGCCAGAAAAGCTGACCAGTGAATCCGGTGTTTCTCCTGGACTGCTAGCACTCTTATTTCCGAGTTAGCTTTGTCACTAAACCGATGCATGAAATCACTGATTCCAACTCAGATTTGGAGAATCAGCCAGGTAAAAACGAAGAAATTTTGCAAAAGGGAAACCATTAGCACTGATCTCGTATCCTTTGAGTTACCTTGACTGTTCTTTGTATCTAACTGTCCTTAGCTTGGGTTTGTTTGACTCTGACTTTGGCATGTCATTTTGAAAGTTTTATTTGTAAATTCTGGAGATAACAATAATACTTTACTATTAACTCATTGAAGAAATAATACTGCATAAATAATGCTTTTAAATTGTTTCCAAAATAAAAGTACCCAGTTAATATGTCTGCTTAATTAAACAAATAGATGACAGACATAATATTTAACAATGTTATTTATTAAGAATTTGTAGATTATTGCTAAAAGCAGTCTTAATGATATTTATCTTTATATTGTATATTATATTTTCTATGAAAGATTCATGTGTATATGGTTATGGTAATACCTTTCATAAAGACCCTGTATTTCAAAATTGATTTTGATAAATGATAAATTTTTCTCTTGCTTATTGCTTATCTAGTCTACAGCCAAAACATCACACAATAGCATTCACGTCATTTTAACCTTTTAATTTTTATTTTCTTCACTTGATTTTAATTTTATTTAGCTGAATATATACATCATTAAACCATTTTTGGAACCAAGTGAGTTAAAAATTATTGTAAATATGTTCTTTCAGTCTATCTAGAATGTGTTAACAAAATGATGAAATTTAATGACTATAATAATGTGAAGTAAACAGTGGACTTTGAAGTGGTTTAAAATATTAAGAATATGGAAATAACCACAGACACATAGAGTACAAGGCATTTACAGACAAAAAGACTGCCAGGAGTAAGTCGTGGTCAGTAGACAACAAGTCATTTGACAGGGTTCAAAGAAGTTAGAGTTCAAAATCAGCAGAGAACATTCCAGAGTAGATATCATGCTACAAAAGCCAAGAGCCACCACTGGAAATCAGTTAAAGCCAGACAGTAAATTGGAAAGTAGCACATCTCCTAAAGGAAAAGGCAGGTTCAGAGCTAGTGCTGTCAGGCAAAACTCAAGCACAGAAGCAAGATTCTGCCTTCACTGGGGCCTATGTGAGTCCACAACGAGTCATCAGAGGAAGAAAGTTGTGAGTCCAGTGGGTATGGTTGGGATCCCAGAAAAACACAGGACCTGGGTCCAGAGGCAGTGAACATCCACTAAGTAAAAACACACATTAAGATTCAAATGAAAAATGGAGTTCAGGGAAACAAAATAAAATTAATAATCCCTCATCTGACAGATATTTGTACATATTTGAGAAATCATCCAGGAAACCTGACGCACACACTCCCTGTTTGCCTCCAGATGTCCTGGCCCTCGTGCATTTTCCAGCTCATTCATTCAGACAGAAACCCCTGTCCCCAGGGCTCCAGGAGGCAGATTGCAAAGGTCACGTAGAGATCGGGGTGGAGTGGTTTAATGCGCAGCAATGGGAATACAGCGCAGGGAAGGCTCTCCTGTGAATAGCAGGCTGCGAAGTGATGAAGGCAGTACTTCTTCTCACTCATTTGTTACAGCCCAGCACAAGTGGCTACTGTGCTGCACTTTGTATCTGAAGAATTAGCGTTCATTTTCCTTCACTCTGTCTTCCCTTCCTTCTTCCCTTCCTTCCTTCCTTCATTCCTTTCCTTTTTCAAGAGTATACAATAGCGCAGCATTTTATTTTGCATGGGTAAAACCATCCTTGAAAGTGTGTGCTTCCTTTTAAAGACCACCCGCTTTTGCAATACAGAAGTTTCTGCGTCTTGTTGGCAGGAAACGGAGCTTAAACGCATCCTCTCCCCAGGTGAAAGTTCTACAAATTCATGACTTGTCCTTACTTTCAGTTTGGAATTATATGAATTTAATCATTATCTAATGTCTTTGACCAATGGATGTTTAATTTTCTGAATAAGAACTTAAGTATTTAAAACCAAGTTCGCTGTTGAGTGTAGAACACACACACACACACACACACACACACACACACCTGTGACATATCAACTTTACATATTAATGGGACTCTGTGTGGTTTCTACTTATGTACCAGAATACACTAAATAAATCCAAATCCTGCTACCTTTTTTCTACTCTGTCACTTTTCTGGTTAGAGAATCTGATCTGTTAGCATGTTTTATTTTCTACTGTTTATTTTCTATATTTTTATCCTCATGGAAGGTGGACTGACTGGTATTTTGATGGGGATTACACTGAATTTGCATATCACTTTGAATAGTGTAGAATTTTACAGTATTAATTTTTCCAGTCCATGAAAAATGATGGTCTTGCTTGTATGTGCGTGCATGTGTGAGTTTTATAATTTTCAATGTAGGGGTTTTTCTCTGCCTTAACATTATGCCTACTTATTTTATATTCTGAGTGAACTGTGAATGGAATGGCATTCATGATTTCTCTCTCAGCAATTTTGTTATTAGTATATATAAAACTTATTGATTGTTGTATGTTGACTTTGTATCTTGCTACTTTACTGAATTTATTTATCAAATGAACAAATAGATAATTTGACTTCCTCTTTACTGTTTAACAAACTGCTTTTATTTCTCTTAGGAGATGCAGTTTCAGCTTTTGTTCAATCAGCATGAAGTTGGCTGAGGGTTTGTCATGTCTTTATTGTGTTGAAATATGACTATCTATATCCTTACCTGATTTATCATGAAAGGATGTTGAATTTTATTACCTGCTTTTTCCTATCTACTTAGATAATCATATGATTTTTCCCTTCATTTTGTTAATGCAACAAATTATATTTATTGAAATGTATATGTTGAACCATCCTTACATCTAGGGGAAAAAATCCTAAAATACACATAGGTTAAAAAAAATGCCAAATAGTCACAGATATAGTGAGCTAAACAGCAAAGCTTGAGACATTATATACCTGATTTCAAGCTATTTTAAGGAACCATACTAACCAAAACAAAATGGTGTGGTATAAAAACAAGAAATAAGAACATAAGCAGAATAGAAGGAAGGGTTCTAGAAATAACCCTGCATCTAAAGCCAAACTTTTCTCATCAAGTCATGCATTACAGAAATTTCAAGTTGTTTACACAGGAAATAATTTTTCAGAGAGGACCCCAAAAGCAGCAGAAACAACAGTTAAAATCAACAAAGAGCATTACATCAAATTAAAATGACCTTGTACAGCAAAGAAAATAATGTAGTGAAGAAAGAAACAATATAATGGGAAAGAAATACTTTCCAGAAGTTACCTGATAGAGGGTTAATATAAGGAATAGATCAGCAACCAAAAATCCATCTAATTATAAAACTGGCTGATGACTTCAATAGAAACTTCGCAAGAGAAGAAATGTCCAAGAAATACATGAAAAAGTTTCAATAACATTAGGTCACAGGAAAACACAAACCCAAACTACAGCGTGCATCATCTGAGGCAGTTGCAGTGGCTCTTATAAATGAAACAGAAATAACTGTTGTTGAGAATGTGGAGAAATAGAAAGTCATACACTGCCGATGGGAATTCAAACTTATTAGCTTTTATCCAGAATAATATGGAAGTTTCTGTAAAAACTAAAAAGACAACTACTAGAGGATGCAGTTCTGCCATTCTAGGTATATATCTAGAGGAAATAGAATCAGTTTACCAAAGGGATATCAATATCCATATTTATTGTACCACTATTCCTAACAGCCAGGTGGAACTAACCTAGGTATCCACCAACAGATAACTGGATATAAAATGTGACCTATATGTTCATATATGTAACAGAGTATTATTCATCAATAAAGAAGGATCAAGCACTGCCATTTTGCATCCAAATGTGTGGAACTGGAAGACACCTTGTCAAATGAAATACACCAGACACAGAAAGACAAGGACCACATGTTTGCTGTCCTATGCAAGAGCTAGGAAAGATTCACCTGAAACTAGAATAGTGATTGCAGGACATTGGGAGGGGCAGTAGAGTAGGAACAAAGGTAGCAGGATTTGGATTTAATCAGTGGACACTGAATTTATGGATGGAAATCACACTGAGTCCTATTAATATGAAAAATTGATATGAATTAGGGAAAATTATTTTTAAAAAGGAAATGTGATTTTTTACTTTTTCTCCTATCAGTTTCTCTGAAGTCTTTCTGTTGTTTTCTCTATCAATTTATTTTTTTCCATTTCTAATTTTTAGCCGGAAAAAAATATTATGCCATTTGTAAACGTGGGGATTGTGGAAAGTTTTACTCTGAAATGACATTTAGGTCTTTCAAAGTGACTTGGGAAATTATTATGCAATGAAAGAGTTTTTCTAGCAGAGCATCAAGGAAGTGACTGTCCCATCTCAGACTCAGAATACTCTTTCACACTTGGTACTTATGTGACATGACTGCAGGGTGACACTTCCAACTGTGAACGCAGGTGCCTCCCCCCCATGGAACCTGCCTGCGTTCGGGAATTCCTAAGCCTGCCTGCACAGTGTCCTCAGCTTCCGGGTGTTCCTACAAAAAGGGAAAGCTGGAAACTGCAAAGGCACTTGTCCGAAGCACTTGACAGCTCTATCGTGTTGACGTGACCGTCTCTGTAGATTTCAGTATCCATGTGACCCGTCTCTCCCCTCTAAGACTTACTGGCAAACTGTAAATGTCAAACTCCCCAGGTGATGAATGGAGAAGGAAAGGCTAAGACCAAGAACAGTTAGACACTGCAGCACAGGAAACGTGCAAGTTCTTTCCCTTTCATCTCACAGAGAACTCTCAATAACACGCTGCTGGCGTTTTATTTTTCAAACCTTTATGGCACAGACGATAATACTACGAATGCTATACCAAGACTTGGTCTCCAATCAACTTACTGTGAAAGAAACTGCACGGTTTTTTTATATTGCTGCACATAATCAAAAGGCCCAGTAGGTACTCAGAGATACAAGACTCCATAGATCATTCTAGCAGTGACTACCAAAATACATAGCTACTTTTATTGCCTTAGTTCTGTCTTAAAATGTGTATGGCATAGAGCTCCCTGCATAAAGTCATTGCTGCAGGAAACAAAATCAGCAACCACCAGAATAAAAGTGTGCCTTCGAAAGATGTAACCTTATATATGTACATGTTGATATGTAATATCATAATATTACATATGGCCTATGTGTGTATAGATAAAAATACACATTTGGATTGCATGTTGACTTTAAAGAGAGAAAATTTAATGTGGCTTTTAAGTCTATTTTTTCTTTTGCTCAGATAAAGACAACCTCTGGCCTGTAATTATAGATCTAACACTGAAATCAGGACAAACTTAAACACTTGCTTTCTCTGCAACCCTTACCCAGCCAGATGTCAGGTGTCCTCACGCCCCTGAGCCTGCCCCTCTCTAGCTCCCTGAAATCACTGCGCAAACAGCAACCCTGCTTTATTTTTAAACCTTCTTCTAATCACCATTTCGGAGCTATGGTATCCAGACTGAAAGACTGCTTAAGGGAGATGTAGAGACACTGCGAGGACATGCAGTGTGACCTGCAGCGAGACATCCCCGCCTCTCCCGGTGTCCAGAAGCCGAGCATAGCTGCCGCTTTCTTTCTTTCTTTCTTTCTTTCTTTCTTTCTTTCTTTCTTTCTTTCTTTTTCTTTTTTCTTCAAAATTGCACAATCCCTGCCTTTAAAATTCCTAAGCATCAGTCCAATACCCAAGATAGGAAATTCATTTCTACCACAATGCACTCAACATTCTACACAGCACAAAATACAAATAACATCACACCAGAGGTTTTTCTGTGTTTGGAAGTTGTGCCACATTCAAGCTCTAAACCACATGACAGAGGTGGACGTATACACCTCTAATGCGTCCCTTAGCTCTGTCCCAGTGCCTCTTGGGTTTGTTGAGGCTCTACTCTGTGAGTGAAATAAATAAATATAGCAAATAAACTCTAGCCACACCCACCTAGAAGGCATGGGGTGAACACTTGTCTCCCAGTTGCCCAGATCCAAGACAGTTCCCACAGGACACAGATGGTGAGATGTGCTCATCAGGAGGTGTGGATCTCCGTATGTCCCCTCTGGGCTGAGAGAACCTGTTCTTTTCTGTGGAAGAAACTTAACTTACTCGCCCACTCTCCTATCCCTTCATAGAAACTACCTTTAGATAGTTTAGGGTCTCCTTTTCTTCTTCCATTTGGACAAGCCTGTGTTCTGCTGGAAATTTTTAGTTTGGAAAGTAAAAGTCATGAAAGTAAAATCATGCGTGCAAAACCACATGTAGAAGTGGTGCGACATATCAGCTTTCAGCCCTCACAAATCACCAGCTTATGTAGGAAGTACAGAGAAGAAACTAAAATACAGCATAGTGTTACTGAGAATCCAAGAGACCAGAAAGACCAATGGGGAAAAACAGGAAGATTTTGTTAGGTGGACAGCTGGTTCAGCAGGTCTTCTGCCCAAAACTGCTGAGCGTCGGACAAAGGACAGGCTCCAGGCTCAGACACCAGGTCAAAGGGTTTGATCTTGTGCACAGGACTTGTGGGTGGGCAGGAGCAGAACAAAGGCAGTTTGTCAACTGTGACAGCTTTGTGTCTTGGTGCCCTAGTCAGGCATCACAGCATATTATGGGAATAGGAGGATATAAAATTTTACTCACAGGGACAAAAGGGACTTCTTTTATCTGTATTAGGACCAAGAACAACCACTCTAGGGAGTGGGCAGTTTGGGAAACTTGACTCCTTCTGTTTGAAGTCCTGCTTCAGTATCTCAGGTAAGAATTATCCAGAAAACATATTCTAATATATTTTATTACTGATAAGTCTGACCACCCTGCTGCTCCTCCCGCAAAGTAATTTGGGTATTCTACATTAAAAATAAATTTCAGTTCATTGTAAGTTCTCTAAAATTATTCACTGCCATCCTTGAAAAATGCTACTTGGTGTGGTACTTTTATTTCAGTCCTATGAATGTAACTCCTAAACAAACTCTTTGAGAGTAAGGGTCACATTATTTAATGTTTAACTGGTAAGCATTAATTTTGGTCTACCATATCATAGATATTCAATCAATATTTAGTAGAAAGGATGAATGACGCATGAGTTAAATTTAGCCACATCATACAAGTGTAAACATACCTGTTCTTTGGACACTGTAACACACTTAGTATATAGTAGATTTTTCTCTTTTCCCTTTTCTATTCAGTACCCAAAATTGTAAGTGAAATGTGTGTGACCACTGCCAGCTGGAGGGTATCAAGTCTTTAGCGAATTTCTAGAGGCCTATCATTAGGTTAGTTCTGGGCATTTAGGACTGTATTAATATCTGACTGCATCACTGGACCAAAATCTGCTTGTTACATCTGTTTCATCCTTGAGTGTGGTGGCACAAGTCTGTAATCCCAGCACTAAGAAGGCTGAGGTAGGAGGATTTCTTAGAGTTCAAGGTCAGCCTGTGCTGCATACTGAGTTCAAGTTCTACCTAAACTACCTGGTGAGACCCTGACTCAAAAATCCCCAAAATAAAAATTTAAATGGTCAAAGTTATATTAAACATCAAACTTCTGCGAAAGTGTTATTATTACAGAGATCATCATCCTCTACAATCAATTCCATCAATGATATAAACCAAGTGTGTTTCAGGATTATTATTATTGTCCAATCATTCATCTTAAATTATAGGTATAACTTGAATTGAAAACGTTCTTCTGTTATATATATGAAATTCGTCAGCTAAGTGGAGTAAAAATTGAATTAAAACTCATGAGATGAAAATATATGTTCACAAAAAACATTGTATACAAATGTTCTTAGCAGCTCTATTTGCAACTGCCAAAATCTGGAAATGGCCCATATGTCCCTCAGCAGACAAATGGCCCAGCAAGCTGTGGTGAAAACCACGCCGCTCAACTGTAGACACACGGAATGAATTTCCACAGCCCTTCAGCAATGCATAGGAGTGAGAGGGCACCCCTGCCCGATAACATGCCGATACAACAGTCTGAAGTGACAAAGACTTTGACAAAGGGCTTTCATGGTAAGAAAATGAGACCACAGACCCCCAGTATGTCAGACACACTTGCTTATACATGGATGTAATTGTATAGAATTAAATTTTGTCTTACACACACATGCACGCACACACATGCACACACACATGCGGACACAGATGCACACACATGCACACACAGGTGTTAAATGGAAGCTGGAGAAAGCTGAGGAGGTTTAGTGGCTTGCATCACTATTAATATACTGGTTATGTTGCAGTAAGGTCATTTCTGAAGTGCTACCATTACATAAATTCTGTTTAAGGCTATAACAATAAAAGGATTATTTGTTACTATTGCACAGGCCCTGAAATTATCTTATAAACTTCATTGAAAATATAGTAACAAATATAATAATAAATTATACTAATAAAATAATTCTCAAGAATGATCACTGTTCACACAGGAGTAAAATGTAGTCAGAAATGATGACTTCAAATCTGAGGTTCCCTTGGGTACTAAGAAAGCTGAGGCAGGAAGATCACAAGGTTGAAGCCAGCCTGGGCAATTTAGAGAAAATTTGTCTCCAAATAAAAGATAAAAAACACTGAGGATACAGCTCAGTGATAGACTGCCTCTTGGTCTGATCCTTAGTAGGAAAATAAAATGAAATGAAAATAAATAAAATAAAATTTGGTGTACAAAAATCGATAACTACTTTAAAATAGCTATGCAACACATTAAACTATATAACCACTAAGACAGTATGTATGTTAAATAATTCAAGAATATGTCTGTACCTTTTCAATATGTGCTGAATATAGGTACCAATATCCCCAAGTACATTTATTATGGATTGCAAATGTATACTAACAATATTTTTAAAAATGTCTTTGCAATTGACTCAAATGTATTCATTAATAAAACAGAAACAGAAATAGAATATTTCAAATACTTGCAGAGATTGTTTTTTCTCCTGTTATACTGTAATGTGAAGTAGAACTGTGTATACATTATACAACTTAATTATTTTTTAATTTTTTAATGGTACACGTTTGTGGCACATAATGATTGCATCCCTTATGTCGAGTTGGTCCATGTACATAACACACTTTCTTTCATTCCCTCCCTCCACTCTCTATCTCTTCATCCCTTCCCTTTTGAGAAACCTTGTTACACCTAAATCTCAGAAACAGCCCATATATCCATCAACAGATGAATAGTCAAAGAACA
>PVJX010023177.1:0-29492 GCA_004027295.1 Dolichotis patagonum | reverse complement strand
TCTAAATAACTGCAAATTTTACTGAGAAAATTAAATCATGTAATAAATTTTATTTTAAACTTGAGTTTGAATAATGCATCAATTTTGCATAGTTTTAAAATTCTCACTAAATGTTAACAAATGCAGATGTATGGCAGCATACTCCAATTTTGCAAAAATAGAATACAAAATTCTGGCATGAAACTTTGTTCTGCATAAGTTTTCTTTATCTCTCTAAGCATGGTTATTTTTTTGTCATTGTAAATTGTAGAAATTCTGTTCATACAGGTAAATAAAAGAATCACATGATACCAGCCATGTTGTTCAAATTCCAGCAAAATCTTGAGTAACACAAATTTGAGAACCAGCAGAAATGTTTATTTATTCTTTTGGTTTATATTTTTGATTGATTTTTAAAGAAAATTATATAGTAAGCACTATAATAACTTTGGGAAGCAAGAAAGAGGAAGATCATTTCTGTATCTAAATTGTAATCTAAACTATGAATAAAATAATGGTGAATGCTAAGTTTAGATCATAGTATCTCTTTGTGGACACCTTTGCTATAAGAAAAACTGTAGACTTTTTTTTGTAACTCATAATTCTGCTATCAGTCATTTAAACTTGTGATAGCTCTATTTGGAAAAAATAGTGCTTTTCATGTTGTGATACAGTTAAATACATAGGTAATTCTAAACACAGAGAACTTTATTTCCCTTAGTACTTTACATCCCTAGTGAGTAATAAAATTGCAATCTATTTAATATTTCCAAGTTTAATGAAATGCAATTAAGATGCATATCATATATTTAATTCTTAGGAAACAAAATAATTCCAAGAAATAAGTAGTCACATTGTAATAAACGGATGCATTATATGTATCACTAGCTATTAAACAGTGAAAAATTCATTATGGAAAATCTAGATTAATACATAATATGAAAAAAAAAGTTAATATATGATTTATTGGTCATTTCTCATGCTCCTTCAGTAAGAAGGTATCTTAAGCAAGTGGATATCTGTTTATTAAGTATAACTGTAAAGTCACATTATATTCTGATTTTATCTTAAAGGTAACTTTATCTCTATTTATACTTTAGAATGTCAACAAGTCTTCTCTCAACATTTTAAATAAAGATTTAGTTATAAAAGCTGCATATAATTACATTTCAAACCAAACACCACATAGGAAATTACCTTAGAAAAGGTAAAATATTATATAACCCCAAAATGTATATTAACATTTTGAGAAACAATATATCACACATAATGATTAGTCAAATTTAAAGGCAAAAATATAGAACTACTGAAACAAAAATTGTTACTAGACACACAAATAGCATATAAAATAAGTGAAAATAAAGTATGAGAATTTGATTATTTCAATCTTTCTTTCAGAAGTGGATCTATCTTAGTTTCATGTTATTAACATGTTGATCATTTTAACTTCTTTGATTTAAATCATTCAATGAGCAACTAATCTTCTAATATGAAATCAATTCTTATAAAAGTCATTGAGATAGAATAAATGGAATATTCATGTGATCATTAAACTTTATAATTATATTTACTATATATGATAATAACTGTAATGCGGACTATATTTAATAATTATATGATTTGGATAAATATGTTCATGCTCCTAAAAAAGAGCTCATTCTTCAGTGTGCACAAAAAGCAATTTTTGAGCACATAACACACTCTTTAATTTGGTAAATACATAGTGATAATATTAAGTTCTCTACTTTTGGAACTAATGTGGTAGTGCACCTGAATATACTTAACCTACTGCAGCACTTGGCACATTATCTGAATATGCTGTCATACACATTTTGCCCAACAATGTGTGAGTTATACATTTCCTTTTACATCCTTCCCAGATCATTGGTACCCCCCTTGCCATCCATTTACATACATCTCACTCAAAAGAGATTAAGCATAGCCTTTGTCTTAATGATTCTTTCATGTTAAATATTTACTTATGATATATATGCATGTATTATATTCTAATGCATAGTGAGCTTTTGCATAGTGACTTGTGTGGAAAGAATTCTACCCTTATTTCTAGGATATGATAATATGGCCACAACCTTGTTACTATTTCTAACTTGTATAACATAGGGAATTTAATAATATGTTAAAAACTTAAAGGGTAGAATATAAAGCATTCTGTAGGAAACAATTTGGGCAATTCCCCTTGAATATAGAACATTTGATGCAACATTGATTATATCAAACTTATTTCCGTCTTTCCTCAATTGGCTCTAAGCATTGCAAATAAGGCTAGCTGAGGTACTGGTATGTAATCTCTAAAGCCACCAGATAGTGTCCTGTTTCCTGGCATGGTGCTCTCTGTAAAAGATAAGCATAGGCAATGGTAAAGCCACTCAGCTCTGGGAATGTCAGCTGGGTTGGAGCCTCACAGCAAGAAGCTATGACTCCCTAATGCACAAAAGTTATATAACAGAAACTGAAGCAACAGTCTCCTAAAACCATCCATATGTTATCCTAACTGTATAATGCAGCTAGATCCTTCTCCATGTCGTTCTCCCTGCATTTTGCAGAGACGCTTCTCTCCCGAGCTGACTAGACAGCACGAGTTACACACAGAGTCCTCCATCCACACTATCCCTCATCCTGGAGCCATCTCCTTCTTCACAGGATAATAAATTCTGAGAGAAGCCTAAGATCAGGGCCTTTGTGTGCACATGCTCATGGGATTGGATTTAGGACCCCTTGGCTGCCCTTAACTTAGAAAATGTCTTGCTGTCTTTATTCTTACTGTGAGTTGCATTGGAGGAGGTAGATTGGAATTAACTTGCCGAGATTCCAATAACATCTCAATGGGATTATGAATATAACCTTTTAGACTGTGAGGAAGACAGTACTTAGACTGTCATACTCAATATTTGAGATTACAATAGCATCCTACATGAAAACTTCGATTTTTCACACATAAAAATGTTGTATTAGTAAATGCGATAAATTGTCAGCAATATTATTTATTATATTGTTATATGCATATTTTTATATAGAAATTCAAAGATATGTATATAAGGCATTATATTATAAGACTGTTTGGAATACCAAGGAAAGAAATAGTAGAACAGTCAAAATGCCCAGCTCAAAGACACTATTTAAATTATATTTATGGAATAAGCATTCTGCAATTATTAAAATGAATTGAGGCACATGTAGAAGGTAAAGTTGGAAAATAGAAGACAACTGCATCATTAACATTATATTAGCAAATAATATGCTTAAGATATATAAAAGGACATTGTTCTAAATATATCTTACTGGACCCTTATGTAAAATAATCATATTCATGACTACTAATTTTGTATTCATCTATAAATGACATAATTGCAAAAAAATCTTTATCTTCATTATATAATTTAATTCCAATATCTGCCATTAATGTCCTTGACCGTTAACACTTTTCTTGAATGTAAAAAATGATTGATTTCTTAACTCATATTCATCCTGAAAACATTTGAATTTGTAATAAATCAAAAAATAAAAAGAAATAATAGTTTTATACAGTTTTCCCATAGTGGCTACTGCTTGCCTTTGCCTTTGACTTGGACTCTAAATTAACAGATTATTGGAAAAAGTTTATATATAATTTAAAGAAATGATTTTTTGCCTTAACTCTGAAGATAAATGTACTACTGCAGAAAAATATACTGCATAATCTTTTAAAATGTCTCTTGCTATTAAAGAAGGTTTTTTATTTGAAGATTATTTTTGTGAGACAATGATTATGAATCGAAGTAGAAAGTTGTGGAGGATTCAAACTATCAAACTATCATTGTAGGCTATTAAAATATGCTGTGAAACCTTCCAAGTTGCTCACGACTTTTTTTTCTCTTGTATAACTGAAATCAGCACAAAATAACGTCCTCATGTTTAGTGTTTAAGGTAAAATAAGACCTACCAGAAATTAAGAACCTTCTACATACTTTGAAAAGTAATAGCCTCCCAGTATGAGCCTTTACTCTTCTAATTACTTCTTTCTAATATTCCATAGTAACAAGGATATCATTGATATCAATTATTAAAGTTCGTATAATTGCATTCAATATTTTATTATAATTAAAATAAGCTCAAAACTTTTTGAGTTCTAAAGCTATAAATGGAAAGCTTAATTACTGTGATATTTAGAATTGGACATATTACTTGCCTGTCTTCCAACACTGTTACTAAATTTATCAAATTATTTATCCTATAATGCATCTGTTTAAATTTTTAAATGACATCATTATATATTTCAAACTGTTTGACAAGTATTATTGAATCAGGAAGAAAGGAAAATAAAATAGAGTGGTTCCTTGGTTCAGCATCTTAATTTTTTCTACAATTTGAGTTAAATCCCCAGTTAGTGTTCTATAATTTTAGAAAAAATAGTCATATTTGTGTTTGTGCAGGAAAGATGTCCATGGTTGTGTTTGTCACGTGATGCAGAGTTTGGAAACAAAACAAAATTTTCCCAAATACTTCTGTTGGCAAATCAAATTGTTTTCAAACAAAAGCATTTGTGAACTGAGGTACTACTGCAGTTTCAATATGAATTTAAATGTTGAAAAATTTTTGGACAATTCATAGCTCATCAAATGTAGCTATACTTGAGTATCTTCATAATATAATATTTCAATAAATAAGTTACATGAATGTTCTTCAAACCATAAATGAATAATATTTAAATCAATGAACCTCACTGAGAATCAATTTTATACTCTTTGTATGGTTTGAATATTGCAGAGAAATTGAGGATAGGAAAAAAATGATATATTTATTACATTTATAGCTTAATAAATCAATACATTTTTTATTAAGGATATCCATTTGACTACTGTATGTCTAATATTTTTAAGGGAAGGTCAGGGTGATGCCTGGAAGCATATGGAATACAAATGCACATTCATTCTTTTCTGATGGTCCATCACTGTATTATTTATATGTCCTTTCTTTTTTTAGAAAAAGTCTGACAAAGAGTCTGTGTCTAGGATTGAGAACATATGTGAGTGCATAAACACACACACACACACACACATTTTTGTTTTGGAAAATGTATCAGGAAGTATTTTGCTAGGGAAAGAGAGATACCACAAAATATACAACTGTATAAGAATTTACAAGATTGTCTTACAGTGGTCACCCACAGAGTCAGATGAGGTAGGGTACAGAGAGGGTTTGCACACTGGTGATCAAAGGATTCAGCCCAAGGTCTGGATCTCACTGCAGTGTCCTGCACAAGTCTGTGTCAGGAGGTTGATGGATCTGTGATGGAAGGCAAAAGAGTCCACTATGCAAGCTGGAGTCTGTGCTGAAAGCCAGGAGATGATGCACAGGGTGAAGGCGAAGACTGGAGCTGCTTGGAAGAAACGGAAGCAGACCCACCCTTCCTCATTTCCCCTTTACACAGTTCAGGTGAGGACTGTCCTAGGGTGGGTCTCCCATACCCTAGAATGTGGAATTGCCAATCCACTTTAAGCTTCTCTTAACTAAACTTCTCAAACTGACACAATCATTCAACAATCACAGAAAAGTTCTATTTTCTGAATAACCATTGCTTTATAAGATTAACAAGGAGTATCTTTTCCTAAAACACTTCATGTATTGAAGTACTAAATTGACAAAGAACTCAGTTACATGCTTAGTGTTCAATAGACTTGATGATATTTGAGAACAATAAGTATGTATGCTAAAACTGTATTTATTTTATACTAAATTTTGCTGGAACAATAGAAGTTCAACAAATATAATTGTTTAATTAGATTATATATATATTCATATAATTTTACTAATGCAATAATAAAAATTATGTCACCATTGCTTTTACTTACTGCATCAGAATGAATGTTAGAATGTTTACAAGTTCATTTTTTCATCCTTACAGTGAGTATATGACAAATATCAATTGTTATTCTTAAGAATGAACTGCAAAAGTATTAAACACCCTACCTTCTAATTACTTGTAAGTCATGCACCTGATATTCTAATATTGAAAATCTGATTATAAATTCAAGACAACTTAAATAACAATACATTCATTTTGCCTAACTTTTTTGTTGTTTTTCAATTTCCCTTGATTTTGGATGATATAAAAGAGTATACGCTTTCTTGAATACATAATTTGTCAACATATATTTTGTGAAATTTGTTGCATTAATTAATGCTTTAGGTATAAGTATGAAATAGTATTTTCTGTCAGAAATGATTAATCACTTTGAGTACTATATTTTAACATGATCATATCATATACTTTGGGAAGTACTGAAGTATTTTACTTTTGTATTGTTTAAAAATATAAGGCTGTATAGTAGGCTACAATTAACTACATATATTTGAAATACCGAATTTATATAACTCTGCAATCAAGATAGCAATCATATCCATAATTTTCAAAAGATGATTCCTACTTTACTATAATTATTGTGAACTGCCCATAACTACCATGTTCCATATTTCTAAGGCAAATATTGATCTCAATTTTTTCAATAGGATTTTGTTTACACATCCTTGAATTAAATATTAATAGAATAACTAAGTATCTATCCTCTATGTGTAGCTTCCCTCAGAGTGATTTTGAGGATTCATTCATACTGTGTATCAAAAGTTCTTTCCACTTTTAATGAATATAATATTGTATGAATATAGCAAAACCTAACCTATGAAGCTATTCTTCTGCTGAGGGGCTTTAGAGTTATATCAGGTTTTCAAATATTAAATGTAAAACCACTATAAACATGGTCATCTATTCTTTTTTTTGGTGAGTACCTATGAGTGCAATAGCTGAAGCACATGGCTAGGTTATGGTTGATTTTTAAGCACAGGAGAAAGAAATGCTACACAGAGAAGAGAACCTGGAAAGGATTTGCTGTGTTTCCGGCATTAGATCAGCACCACTGGACTTGACCCTTTAATCCAATTATACTTCTAGACAGCCGTGCATTCTTCAGTGAACAGTGCCATAGATAAAGATAATTTGACCCAGGTTTCCCTGGGTCATAGTGGATGGCTCTTATGTCTTATTAAACTTGGATTAAATAAATTTTATGGTTTTCTCTTGCTAATCTTTTTTATAAGTGTCTGTCATTACCTGCATGAAGCTTGAGGAAAGGCATCCCATCTTTATGATCCTGGAACAGTGACTAAAAGGGAACAACATACTGCTAATTCCTTTAAAAGGTCAATGATAAAATGAGCTATAAGACTGATGAGTATATATTTAGGAAAAAGGCTACCTTTACTGAGCATTGTTGGTATTGCAAAGAGTTAAAATAATCTGAACATAATCTGGGTAGCAATAAATATAAAGTGAGAAAAAAACATAGTCTACAAGTAGTACATATGAGTACATTTAGCACATTATTCTTAATGGAAACAAAAATAATTTTGTATTTAATAGTGTGAAAATGGTTGCATCAATCAAATATATCTTTTTTGTGAATGATACACATTTAATACAAAGAATGATGAATACAGAATTCCTATGTTGCTAAGAAAGTTGAAGATTAAATATATATGTAGCATACAACAAAGTATCATTTTTTGCAAAGAGAAAAGAAAAATGATATAGATGAACCTGTATTGTAGTATAAAAATCAATACAAGTACAATTATGTTAATGCATAAAATGAAATAAATTTCCATGGCTATAAATCTTACATTTTAAATAGACACAATCTTGAGAGTTACATTCACGTGTAAAATAAAAATATAGAAATTAAAAACTTGTATTTTACTGTGAAACTTAAGTAGTTACATGTACAAAGAAGTTCAAAATAAAATAAACAACTAGTGAATATCAGAATTAATCTTAAAAAATTATCTAGAAATGTCCTGTCTACCCTTCTGATAAAATTTCTGAACATCATAATAATAAGGAAAATACCAGATAAGCAGAAATATTTTGCTAGTTTAGAATCAGCTTTCTTTAATTAACTTCACCAGTTTTTTTCCTATTTGAATAGGTAATCATTTTTTTAAATTGTAAAATGTTTATCTTTTGCCCTTTCAAAGGATTACTTGTTCCTAATTACATCTAAATGTGTTCACATTTGTCTTAGAATTAAGCACTTATTGCAGCAATTAAAATAACACGCAAAAATTGTTTCCGCTAATTAGAAAGCCTAGACTTAGATGTCTTTTATCAATGTGCATCCACACATAAAACCAACAACCAAAATTTAAGCATTGCTCGTCATCCAATATATGTTACTAAACATTTTTTTAAAAAAATGAATTGCATCTTGCATCAATATTTTGAATCATAGAGTGACAATTACCTCAAATCTGTTCTTAATTTTACAAGCTTTTAAAAGAGAAATCTTTTCTCTCGTTCAGTACACTTGGATTAATAAAAGCAATCTAATGCGTGTTAGTCTAATGAAAGAGAAGTAGTGAGTCAAACGATATTTATTTCAGTTCATTTGTTCATAAACTAACTCATTTGTAAAATGTAATGAATGGAAAAGTGAAGGGAAATTTTAAGATTTATGTGAATATCTGAATTAATTTTTGAGATAATAAAATAACAAAAATTTAAGGAAACACATGGTTTCTGTCAGAAAACTTTACACTAACTGATTTGACTGAATTCAGTGTTTTTCTTTCATGGAATTCAGTTCCATGTTCAGTATTCTTAATGGGAACATGTTATGGAAAAATATTCCATTTTACTAAAAATTGAAAAAGAGTTACTTTTGATTATGATCCATTATAGAAAGCAGAGTCGTGCAGATTACACCACATTAATTGAAGCTGAAAACTGTGGAATTCCTGGGTTCATAATAATTTCATCCATAACACTGTATTGGGAGTACAAAACTCTAGCACAGGTTCTAGAAGCATAAGATTATGTCTTTAGGATGATCTTTCTTCTAGTGATCACAAAGCCGATCTGGAAATTTAATGCTGGCAGGAGAATATACTCTAACATGAGACAAAAGGCCCGTGACCTCCTTTTCCTAGAACGTTTATAAAAACATAATTAGGACTCCTTTCTTTGTTTCTGTGAGGTGTATGTTAATTTCCTACAACCCAGGAATGTCTCTAAAGCACCTGAAAGCCTTTCTTTTGAAATGCAATCTTTGGTAAAAGACAAGGTCTCTGCTTCCAAATCTGTGTAGGATAGAATCCTAATTTCCGTAATGGTCAGCTAACAGACACCTGACCAACTGTAATTTGTCACTTCTCCAATTGTACATTTTAGTTTATACTGCCTCCCTATATCAGTTTTAAAACATGCAGTCACCTGGAGCTTAGTTCTTTTCTGTATGGTCAATAGTTAGGAAACAAGAGTTGTTTTCCCTTCTTACTCTTCAGCTTTGTCTCTCTTTGGCAAAGCACCAATCCTCCTTAATCATTAACCTGATAACTCAAGAAAAAAACATGGGATCACATGGATAATCTCAAACAACATTGCTATGATTCTGCCGACCAGAAATTCTCAGTTACTAAAAAATGTGAATGGCAAGGAAAAAATAATTGTAACATTTAATCGTGTGCTGATTTCATGAGAATGCCTGGTGATTTATTTTCATTTATCTGAGATTGTAAGCTAGTCTTATAGTGTAGCCCTGCTATTATAAGTAATCCAGTTGCTATTCCATTCAAGAATGGAAAAAAAATAATAAATTTTGCACACCCCAATTGTGAAATGTTCATGAAAAGACAGAAAATATTTTAAACAATTAATGAAGCAGTAAGAAATCTGTAAATATATCTTTGGTTGAAAATGTGATAACAAATTCCTGTGTTTTCTATCAGTGTTAAATTTGTATAAAAACAGTATAAAATTCTTCAAAATTTCAGAATTATGCAAACCAGAAAATCTCTCCAAAATCACTTTCTTATAAAATTCAATGGCCTGTAAAATCAATCACATGTTATATACAAAGCTGTTGTATGTATTTGGACTCTTATTTAATATTTTTAGAGTTTCTTTTTTATTTGAAAGAAGATAAAATCAAGGAAAATAAAACAGAATAAAACCAAGCAAAACAAATTGTTTTGAAATAAGTGACACCGGACTTCAAAACAATAAAAAATCAGTAATAGTTACCATAATGCCCTTGCTGTCCGCAAAACAGCTGTAGATATCCTCAGACATAATGAAAATCAAACAGAACAAACACAATAGAACCATCAAAAACAAAACACTGAATGCAGTGATGGACTTCAAATCAAAACTGTAGTAAATCCAAATAAGCTACCATAATATATCTTGCTATTTTTAAAATAGCTGCTCCTGCCATTGGATTTAACAAAATCAAGCAAAACAAAACAGAACAAACTCCAACCCAACAAAACAATGAAAATGATCCATGACTTCAAAAAGACTATAGGGAATTAACAATTGCTACCACCCTCAGAGGGAGATTACCCCTAGATGCCACACTACCTACCACCGCCATCCTCTGAATAGATGATCAGAGCACTGACCCTACACCTGCAAGGTCAGAAACACACCAAAACATCCGGAGCATCAAATTTCATTTTACCTAAATAGCTCTCATAGCTGCCTGTGTTTCCCAGATCAAGTCATTGCTTGGAGCGGGTGGAGGATTGGCTCTTCTGCTTTGCCAGCCAGTGTGTCAGAAGGGGCTTGGTTCTGGCTGTCCCAACTCTGGTGGCATCTCAAGCATAGTGGTGGTTTTCAGGGAAGGTTGGCTTCTTGGTAAGGCTTTGTTCTCTCACCCCGCAGTCCATGAGTGGCACTGAATCATGTAGAGAGGCTTGGGTCTCACTGTCCCTACTCTGTGGTGACCCATGCATCAGGATATTATTTAATCTTAAAAACAGATTACACACATATGTTTCTCTGATGCTTGCTTTGTACATAAAAGTATACATCTGGTACAAGGAAAAAAACTTTGCATTATGAATAACATGATCTTTGAGTATTCTGTAAGATGAGCTAGCATTTCTAATAAATCTCAGTTTGATAAATAAGCAATGTCATGCAATAATGTATATGTTGTACTGAAGGTGACATGATCACAACTGAGACAGGTCTCTCTCTCTCTCTCTCTGTGTCTCTGTCTTTTACTGGGGACTTGTGGGTGAGTGTTTCCCAATAGCAACAGATTATAGAGAACATCTTGCTTACAGAGGCAGAAGGAAAAAAAGGCAGAGAAATCTATAATGTCAAATCAAAATATGGAGATGTGGGAAATATGGGACATATCATAAAATTTAGTAGAAAACACTGCCTGAATAAGGCTGTAGCAATGTGAATGACGAATTTGTTTAATGACAATGCAATGTCACATAGCCATAAAATCCTCAAAAACAGGCAAAAGCAAGTCTTACTGGATCACTTCCTTGTTAAAGACACACAAAGAGAAAAAGATTCCATTTAGTCAACTGATAGCAGTGATTCCTTTTGTACAAGTTATTCTACACAATGACCCGCCTCTCTCTTGTCCTCCTCATGGCAACCATGAAAGTTTTCAAATGTAAGTGCAGCTTAGTTTCTTTATTCTTATATTTTTAATTTTCTTTATAATTTTGTGTTTTATTAGTGTTTTAATGATATGCATATTTTTGAGTTGCAGAATGAGTCATCAGAGTTTCCATTATTTCTCATGGGTTCACAAGCTTCAATGTACAAGTGCTTTGGGTTACAATCATGTCTCTGGAACACATTATGCTTTCAAAAGAAGATCTTACTATATCTTTAAAAAGACCCAAAATGTATATGATTAATCATTTTAGAAGGTGCATGTGATTCTAAATAGAGAGATTCTTCATGATTTTAACTATTAATCTCTTCATGGAAATCCAGATTACAAAATTACTTCAGTTTTTGAACTTAATACTTTAACAATTCTGGTTGCAGACCAAATTGGACAAGACCTAATTCAAACTCAGCTCTGAGGTTCCATGATGACCTAGTGTGGAAATTTGATTTTGTTCTTGGTGAATTTGGTTGCTGACCAAAATCATAGAAAGGACAAGTTCTTGAACCGAGGTACCATTGTATTTCCAGATGCCATTTATTCATTCAAACACAATTGGAGTGAGCATTTATACTTTTGTAAGTTCTACATAGCTAAAATTAAAGTCTTGAGTCTAAAACTTGGGGCACTTTTATTTATCATTTCTATCTCTTGTGGTATAATAACATTAGATAATTTATCTTCTCAACAGTAATAAAATTGTCCTCTAAGAACTCTTGAATAATAAATATTATTTGGCATAAAATGTTGATGACTATCAATATTAAAATGTGCCATATTTTTATTGTTTATATTTATGATTTATCTCAACTAAAAATTCTATTCACCTATTGTTTTATGATTGACACTTCAGATACTTTTTACAGATACGTATTTCTCCAATGTATCATCCTAATGGCATCTTTGGTTTTGATATTGTTTAACAATCATGTTCCAGATCATTTTTATTTTTTATATTTTTGGCATTTTATTAAAAAAGGAAAAAGTTGTTTCAGTTAGCACTCACTGGTGCCTCCTCCCCTCCCCTGACCCCAATCAAGGTCCTTTTGTAGGTTGCATTTATAGCATCCATTCACATCATTGTGTGTATTTTTAAATGCTTAATACTGCAATGCTTTCTTTAATATCTATTCAAATAAACATGTGAAAATTCATTGGTTAAAGAAATTAAAACAGAAAAATTAAAAACAATCATGATTTTTATTTGTTCTTCTTTCTCTTACCTTGTTGTTTGTGCTTTTGTTCAATGAATTGGTCAAGGTAAATTTTCATGTATTTCCTCACTAAAATGATTTTTCTTTTGTTAAATAGTTTTCTTTTACACTAAAACAATTATACAACATAAGACCAGAACATAGTAATTGGCTAGGTCTCTACAAAGATTCCCTCTCCGCAAAAGAAAAAAAAAATCAAGTAGACCTGCTATCCATGAATAGAATAACTCCACAATCAAAAGGAAAACAGGACCAATAATCATAGTACCTGATTGTAGCACAATAATAAGAGAAGATGCAAAGTAATGGGAAGAATAGTTTTACATCAGCTCTACCTGCTCTCCCCATGCAGCTCTGTAAACAGAGACACTTTGCTTGGACGAAAGAGAGGGAAGTATATACAGGGTTTTACTTCAGATCCCAAAGCCAGGGACACAACAGTATGACTCAGCACCAGAAAGACCCTATTTTAACCACAAGTTCCAAATAAATACTCATTGCTTGAGCTTTGAAATCTGTATTAGACCAGGTCAAAACACATAACCTCAGGCTTCATTCATGCTTATGAGTTAAATTCAATATCCAGGACACAACAACACCAACAGTCCTCAATAGCCCCAGGATTTGGACAGCTTTCTACAGATTTCAGGACTCAAAGGCCTGGATTTCAGCCATGCACAAGCCCTGTGCCAGTATCAGTAGACTCTTGTTTTCTTGGTGCTTTCCAGAGGGACACACACCGAAAATTTCTCAAGTTCAGCACCACACCAAACAACTGGTCCTGAATCCCTGAATGGAATTACAATGAAAAGGCTCTGCCAGACACAGCCAGCCTGTAAAGACTACAATATGTAGCTTCCTCTTCAACTCAGCTGACTTCAATGCACAATAATAAGGATCAATAACTATTGAGAAAATAAAACATATCCAAAAAGACATTGCATAAAAAGACCAATGCTAAAGAAATAGTGATATATGAACTATCTGAAAAGAATTCAAAATATTTATTTCAAAGAAGCTCAGAAAAGTTCAAGAAAATACATAGAAGAAATTGACAAATTTGGGAAAACAGTAAGTGACCAGACAGAGATTGTAAATTCACATTAAAATAATATAAAATTTCAACCAAATCCTGGAGCTGAAAAATGCAATGAACAACATAAAAATGAAAGAGAAAGCAACAACATTAGTATTATTCATACAGAATTTGTGGACTCAAAGACAAATTACTTAAACATATATATATACAAGAAAAGAAAAAAGGATGAAAAGGGAGGAAAAGTTTTTCCAGAATGTAGTATTTAAAGAACAATGATTTAAAGAAAATTGGTATTTTCATAGGCAATATCAATAAAGGAAATCCTGTCATGTACAACAACATGGTTAAATTATGTTAATTAAGTCAATTATGCTAATTGAAATATGCTACATTATTTTAATGGATATAAGCCAGTCACAGAAAGAGAATTATTGTATGATATCATTCATATATGGAATCAAAAGAATGCTGATCTCATAAGCAGAGTGTAGAATGATGCTTACCAAAGACTGTATGGTTTGAAAGGTAGTTGAGGAGACATTGGTCAAAGGTTAAAAATTTAATTTATGTAAAATAAATAAATTTAAGAGTGTATTAACACTTTGAATGTAATTAATTATATATCACATTCTTGAAAAAAAAGATCAAGTCTTAGTTATACATAGATGTTTGTACTAAACATTTTTCTTTAGGTCTTACTGATTGTAAGTCTTACTATCAGTGAGAAGCATCGGTTAGTATTCTTATTTATTTCATGTAATTATTCTTTTATAACTTGTTGGCTGATGTATTTTATTACAATTATTCTTGGAATGGAATCCATCACGTGATAACTGGTAAATAGTCCACAATTTTATGTTTGTGTCCAATACATCTCCATTTTATTCTGTGGCTTCTGAGTCAATAATTACGTGAGATTTTTTAAACCAGTAAGTTGGCACTGAATACTGATGACCTGCTATTCTTTATGTTGGTGTGTTTTTTTCTCAATATTAATAGGGATACAATATCCTAATTGCTACTCCTCAAGGACTTATATTACTATTTTATTTATGATATTTTCTACATAGTCCAGGGAATATTTCAGTACAATTAACTTATTCTTTATTATTCTTTCCCATGGTTTATTGTGTTTTAACTTTTTATAATCTCTGAGATAATATTAAATTACTGGGGTCAGTCACCAGGTGGAGTAGCTCTTTCTATGCCTATGAACAGGCAACAAATAGCACCTTGATTACTAACTATGTCCTGTGGCCAGAAAAAATTCTCTTTGATCTAAGCTGTATCTCACCAGCTGTATTTTTAGACCAAGTTCAGCCTTGAACCTGAAACACTTGGTTGAATTTGGCAGCTCTGCTCCATATTCAGAAAGACCAAAAAGACCTTTTAAATTCAATACGTGAGCAGAAGATTACTATCAAGGTAGTCATCTCAGTGATTAACCTCTGCTGGTCAGTGAGGACTCCTATTCTTCTTCTCGTCCTAACACCAAGGAACCATGTGCTCCAGAGAATCCTCTGCCCTCTGTTCCAAATGTTCTCATCAATGTTGATAATGAAAGTACTATTGTCCTAATCTATAACCAAAAACTAGAAGATTTGTTATGTAATTTCAATTTTTTCACTTTTATTCTAAAATTTTCTTCCTAACAATATTTAGTTTTCAAATAAAATAATGAAATATCATTGTTTATAAAGTTATGCATCCACAATTATTGCAACACATAATTTTTAGACAGCTTTTGTTATGGTTCATGGTCAGCTGGCACCTCAAAGCCTCACACAGTCACGGAAGTGGCTGAGTGTAGTGTTTGTGATTGGTGTGTTGTCTAGTGCTAGGATTGGTCGTATGAGTGTCCAGGGGCGGGAAGTCAGCATATATCATAAGGGAGGGAAGGAGGCAGCCTTCCTCTTTTACCTTGTTTGCTCTCTCTATTTGCAGCGACCATGGACAGTTGCCCCTTAGCCATGCCACACTGCCTTGGAGCCAACTGAGTATGAACTGAAACCTGCAAAACTGTAAGATAAATAAACCTTTCCTTCTCTAATTATGGGTGTCAAGTATTTTGTCTCAACAATGAGAAAAAAGTAACCAAGACAGACTTATACTTAATATTTAAATTTCTTTTATAAAAATTTGTGCACAGCGCCATGTTGGAACTTAGGCGCCGAGCCAACCAGTAACCAGCCTTCCGCCCTGGTAAGTGACTGTGGTCTGGGGAGCCGCGGCCACCCCAGGGCGGGGAAACAAGAAGCAAGAGCGTTTCCTGAGATCCGCGCCATGCTGGAACTTAGGGCACTGAGCCAACCAGTAACCAGCCTGCTGCCTTCCGGGGCGCGGGTTTAGAATCAAACATACCACCACCACCCCACCACCCCACCCCCGTTAACAATTGGGATCCAGGGATCTAGGTATCTCTTAGTAGATGACCATATTTGGTACAGCAAGTCGGGGGAGTTTCCTTGTACTATCTCTGAAGGCAGATATTTTTATCGCTGTTTTGCTTTGTCCTAATTAACGGGGTTGCTCTATTCAGTACTCTGTGTTGATGTGTTCTATAATGTTGTGTATCTCTTTGATTTTGCTGTACCTAGTATAAGAACAACTATTGTGAAGACAACGAGATGTACAATGTTGCCTGTTACTGTTGTCCTGGTGACCTGCGTTGATGTTCTGTGCCAGTTTCACTATACTGTCTCAATTGGCTTTATTCCATCCTGTTTTTTTGTAACTGTTTGCATCCTCATGGTGTGTTCACTTTGTATGCCTTAATTTTGTAACATGAACAGCTATTTCTGGGAGGACAATATGTGGTTTGTCAACTAGTGATTTATGGGTTTTTTTTTTAAGGTTTTGTATTGTTTCTACCCTTTTTTCTGTATTGCTTTTTTTTCTCTTTAAATAAAATTTAAAAAAAATTGTGCACAAACTCTTCTAATGTGTAAGTATGGCTTCTTCGTTTTGTTTTCAGCATCATGAAACTGATGTTGTAGGGCGGGAAAAGAAGAAAGAAAAAAATTAAGAAAATAAGTCTTTTGCTTGTATGTTATATCACAATGGACGTGCATAGCAACTCTGAGTAGAGGCATCTAATTCAGCTGGGAAAATAATGCAGGGTGGGAAGGAGTACAAAAACAATAGATCGATTCATACTTTTTCTTTTACAGAAGAGTGTGACTATTTCTTCCTAATTACTTTTTTATTTTGCCATATGTATCAGTGTTACTTTTGAAACATAATTCAGTCTGCATCAGTGAAGAGAAGGTACTGAACATAGATTTTTTTCTCAAATTTCATCAAACATAAACTGCACTTCATCTGTAATATATCCCTTTGTATCCATGAGTTCTGCAGTTGTATCTCTTTGTATCCATTGAAGTAGGTTAGTAAACAATATAGAAATCTAAGCAGCCAAATTGATAAATTTGGGATTTAATTAGCTGAGCTCAGTGACCACTCACGTGGACCCATTTCAGAGTCCCACTGAGTGGCTCTGAACTAGAAAACTACAAAGTTTTTAGACAGAGAACCACAAAAGGACATTGTGTTGGAAACAGTTTAGCTAGACTCTTACATTAATTTTCGGTTGGCACCTGTCTCCTGCTTCCTTTGTTCAGCAGGCTAATTTTTCTCTTGTGGCTAGAGCTCATGCTTCTTTTCTCATGGGATTTGTACCTTGAGTAATTTTCTATTCTCCTGAGTCAAATACAGGACACTAGTTAAGTGCAGGGCTCAAGATGGCATCAGTTTCGCCAAGCTACAACCAGTTAAGTGAGTTCAACTAGTTAAGGATCAAAATATTTATAAAAATATGGAAATATTACATATGTACTTAATCTTTATAGACTTTTCTTCTTGTCATCATTCCCTGAACAACAGAATTAATCAGTACTTATACAGCATTTACACTGTGGTAAATATAATACATAATCTGGAAATGATTTAAAGTGCCCAAGAGGGCTGCATGAGCTGTAGACAGTTATTTTTCCACTTGACCTAAAGAAAATGAGCAACTGTGCATTTTGATATTTATGGAGATATTGGAAATCTGTCCCAGATTGAACCTTTCATAAACACAAGGGACAATTGTGCATGACTCTTGTATATCTGTGTATCACTCGTAGAAGCTTCTTCAAAAAGACTTATCTAGTCTCTGTCATGTAAATATTAGTGGATTTCGTGGTGTTTATGATTACTCTCCCTTACAAAGCTCTTCTTCTCAGGAGTGTATAATCATGCTAGATTAATGGCTAGAAAAAACTAATCTTACAAGGTGATGAGCAAGTTATTCGTTGATCAACACATTCAGTGAGAGATGTTGGGTCATTGGCAGCTTGCTGTCTTCAACATGTGGCTTCCAAAATTGTTCTGTGGATTATCTGCTATCCTGTTAGTCAAGAAAGGGAGGAGCATAGAGGAACAGACACGAAGCATGAGCGCAGAGAGATAGGTAGGCCACATGAAAACAATTCCACCTAACAGCAAAGGAGATCAGGAAATGAATTTTACTTCTAAGCAGAGGGAGAGGAGGAAACTCATGAGGTCAAAATAATTTTAATGAATATTTAATACCAGTTTTAAGCAACATAAATGTAACTTAACATTAAGGAGCATATGTATGCATACATAAATAAATGATGACTCATTTAAATTATTTTCTAGCCCCGGAAACTACATTTCTAAAGTATTATAATAAATATTTAATACCATAGCCTAATAATAAGTATTATCTGTATGTATATAAACTACAAAAAAAAAGCCTTGCTTAAATTATTTGCTAACCCTATAAATTTCCAAATTGCCAAATTGCCAGAATGGGTAGAGCCATTGCAGATTTTTATATGAATCAAATATTTTTGAAGAAAAATAACTTTGAGGAATGCACAAATCTTTCCTTCATTGATTTTAGTAGCAGGTTCCCTCTTTATTTTTGTTCTTGAATTTTTGTGGAATTTGCAATTGTAAATGGTTCTTGCTGGAATGATATGAGGATTCCAAAACTAGGCATGAATCCAGACTTTGAAATCTGAAACAGTTATACCAATCACACTTTGCACTTTGGCATTAAAATGTCTCATCCAATGGAATTAGGAAAGAATGTTATAAACAACAGTTTCCGTTGGCTTATGATGTCAAATTACTGAATAAAAAGCACTGAGTTTTGCTGCAGCAGAGATCCATGAGCTGACGCAATCCCTTTCCTACCTCAACTATAGTTCCCTGTTTCTGTGATTTTAGTGAGCAGCATCTATTTCCCTGTTGCAATTAATTTTTATTATTTTAGTTAGATTTTATGTATTTTATCCACTTTAAGGTAATCTAGCTTAAGTACAATTGAAAACCCTTTTGGTTAGAACCACTCAAAAAATAAATAACTAGTTCCATATGTGTATACCCAAAGCACATAATTTTAGCAATTGTGATCAATTAAACTTCTTTTGAAAAAAACATTTCTAAAAGATTTGCTGAATAATGTTTCAGAGACATATGTTTTTAACTGTACCTGTTATCATCCAGGTAGGCAAAAGCATGCTAGGTTTTGGCAGAAAGTATAAATTTGGCTATGTGAACAGAAACAGGATTTCTCAGTGATAGACTACATTGCTTCTATTCTACCCTTAGATGTCCATGCCACACAAGCTTCCAACAAACCTGAAATCATATTTTCAGGAACTGGAAACCTAGCAGGTTCATGGATTCAACTTGTACCCTGCAGGGAAATCCAATAAATGCTGTTAAATATCTGTCTCCTTTTACTCCAGGGAGTTCCTGAGAAGATCTCAGGTTTTATGATCCTTTGAGCATCGCATAAAACTTAACTTTTCAGGCCATGACACATCAATTGATGTCTCCATTTTATAATTCTTAGTATACTGATAGTTGAAAAATAGTTAACAGGGATGTACACTGAGGCTTTCTGAAGTTGGTCTATTTTTACAACTAAGTAGTAATCAGCATTGAAAGCAGTATTTTAATTTTCTAAACAATTTAATTCTTCAACTTCTTTTGTCTGTTGTGGGCTTAGATTTGTCAGAAAACTGTGAAAAACAGACATAAAGGAAGAATATAATCAATATTAACAAAAACAATCTAAGAGGTATATATTAAATTGATAACATCAGCAATCTCAAAATGATCATTTCAGATAAAAATTGAAGACTATGTTGTTATTTTGCATATATTCTATCAACAATAAATTTTGAATATCTATATGTAGTTGTAGCTCAAGGGTATCATATTCATATGTTGATTTCAGATGTGACAGCACTAAGAAAAAGTTAATGCCATAAATATACTGAGATTAGTTATATGATTTATGACAATCTCACTCCCATTATTCTTCACTTCGTAACCAGTAAAAATTATGCAAAGTGAGTTATTAGGGTACTGACAATGTGATCAAAGTAGGAACTTTCATATAGGGCATTTCTTTTCAGATTCGAAGCACTGTCATTTCCATTATAAAGTTAATAAAGCTAACTCAAGTACCTCTTTGTCTATCTTGCCCATACATAAAATCAATCTGGATAATCTGATGTTTACATTACTAAACCTGAAATTTTAACATTTTGATATTTTTAATGTCTGACATAATGTACACTCAACCAGTAATATGTATTTGTTAGATATTTTGTTAGTTAGATTTGTCAGTACGTGGATAAGATACTAGATATCTGAAGCTTTAAGGGGGAGGGGTTTATTATGAGTCAGTTTCAGGGGGTCCAGTTCATGGTTGAGAGGCTCATAAGCTAAAGCAATCTGGTGAAGGGGCAAGGTTGAGGAAAGCTTTTCACTGCATAGTAATAAAACCAAGGAGCAAATAAGGGAAACAGCTGTGGATGAAAATGGACCCCTCCAATTCAAACCCCCGGTTACCCACCTTTTCTGATCAGGCGTCTTTCTAACACATTCAGCTCTCAACTCTTTGGTGTACGGGAATATAGTGCTCTCGTGATCTAAATAACTTCCCAGAGCTCTGTTTCTAAATACATAAAATTCTAGAGTGACACTTTAAGCCGTAACATTCCATTTTTGCTCCTCAGTAGACTCATGCCCATCTCATTAGGAGAAATGCATTATCACACTTCTAAGCATTGCCAGGATCTTAATGATTCCAGCATTACTCAAAAGTTTAAGGCCAAAGTTTCCTCTAAGATCTAAGGCCACTCATTTTCTGTGTGTTCTTATAAAATTTCATGTCCAGCACCCAGGGAATGCTGTGATGAGATGTGACCTGTAAAGGTGGCCCTGTCCCTAAGACACTGCCACTTACAACTACATGGCCTCTTTCTTGGACTGGCTCCACTCACTGTTTGCTGTACCCACAAAACACATCCCATGTTCTTGGAATTTCAGATCCCTGAGGTCTACATTACAGCATCAGGTTCACTGCCACATCTTGTGGTTCACTGCGTGACTTTCCAAGCATCCCTTGAAATCTGGCTGGATTTATACATGACTCCACAATGCTCATGTTTTATATGCCTATAAGGCAGCAGCATATGAATGACACCAAGATTTGCAGCAGTAGCCAAATCCAATTTGACTGTGGGTAGGGCAACCTGTAAGTGTTAATACAGCTAAACACGGTGAAATAAATCTCTGGGGGCAATTGTCTCTAGAAAAGGCTTCTCGCGGACACACTTTTCCAATGAAATCTTTGCAGCATAGCCTCCCAGAGTCTACAAGGGTGAGATCTGAACAGTTCCTGGCTTGCTTTTCAAGTCCTCTTCCTTATGGTTCTCATATAAACAATGGGCTACTTTTTAATGCAAATCTTTTTAGAAAGCACACTGTTCTTTGTCCAAACTTTATATTTACTTCCTTTCTGGCCATTTCACATCATTCTACTGATTTTTGACCATAATTTTCTTGTACTTCTGGGTAAAAGGGGCCAGCAATAACTTTATCACAGGCTGAATACAGGGCTTCCCTGAAATCCTGTGCTGGATTAGTTAGTTCACTATCTTTAAATTCAACCTCACTCAGTCTCTTAGGGTACGGGCAAAACATAAGGACTGGAGACAAATTCTTTGCCCTGATGAAATATTTACGGCCTCTAGTTCATTTGCCTATACTGTCCTCATTGCCATTTTAAATCTGATGAGCCTGGATTCCACAGTCCTCCTTCCTATCAGTGTTAAGACCTCTGAGCTCCTACTAGCATCTGCCATCTGTCTCAGCCTGTAGAATGTTAGGGCACCTCCCTGAGTATTTCCTGTTTCCCCCCTGCATTTACATCCTTAAGTATGCTGCAGAAATTCCTGTCATAGACATTTAGGACACTGGAAGCAGTTTTTCTTAGTACATTCATACGCCGTCCAGAACTTTGTCTTGCTCACTCCCTATACAACTCAATATTAGTGAGATTTCTCAGAAAAGTCTTCTAGAGTCCCATCTAAAATAGCTTCCTCTACAGTCAATTTCTAGCATATAATCAACTCTATTATCCCTATAGCTCACATTAACCATTAAATTTTTCCAGTGTATTGATTTATTGATTTTTCTGAATTCCCAAGGGGATAGATATTGGGGGAGGCTATAAGCAATGTCATAAAACCAAAGCAAGAAGAATAGTGTGTAATTCATAGTAAGTGTTCAAGATTATATGTTGTAGGTAGCTCTCTGACTTGTCCTGAGTAACTTATACATTTTCAAAGCTTTTTATTTCTTTTCTAGGTATTAGCAATTTTTGAACTGTTACTTTGTCACTGAGTGGTTTTAAAGATGCATTGACATATTTCTTTAAGAATGTTTAGTATTTCACATAAGGCTTTCTGTATGCAGTATCCCTGGCACTTGTGGATCCAGCTCCGAGTTTGCAAGAGCTGAGGATTAAAGCTCCAGGAAATTTATGAAGTGGTTCAGATCATATAACTTTAAAGTAGACATAGTGGAAAGAAATGTATCATGGTAATTATAAGACATTATAAGTCAGAACCTTATGTTCCTCAAAGATCTGGTTATTAAATGATTGGTACCACATCATTTTATTTTAATTGATATAAATAAATATACCTCTTTAATGTTAGTAATACAATTAGTGTATTATGAAGAAAAAAATTTGAAAATAAAGACAATATCAAAGTAGTTTGAATTACAGACTCAAATTGTGAATTTGTGAAACCAAGTCACTATATGCTTGTGCCATTAACTCAGATATTTTATTTTCATTTTTATGTTTTATTTTTTGATACTGGAGATTGAACTGATAACCTTGCACTTTCCAGGCAGGCACTTATACCACTGAGCTAAATCCCCGGCCCTAACTCAGATATTTTAAGAGATGCCCAAAACAGACAGCACTCAATGTTCAGACAGTCATATCAAATCTAACATAAGATCTTCTTCAAACGTTCTTGAAATACTGAAACACAAATTTTATAATTTCTTTTGAATATTAGCATTAATTGGAGCTGTAAAAAGTTTTAATATCTAAGAGCCAGTGCTCATGACCAAGTAAATCTGATTTTTTTAAGGGTAAATCCAGATACCAGTATGTTTCAAGCTTCCCAAGTGAATCTGGTATGCAGACAAAATTGAGACCAAGTACCCTGAGGATGAGTCTTTTAAAACGGGCAGCATGCCTAATAGATATGGATATGAATATATCTATAGATGGAATATTTCTACTTAAACCTTATGCCAGTCAAGCTAAACTTTTGCAGTTGCATTATGTCATTATCTCTGAAATGTGCTTGGTTGAAATCCAAGGAAGATAAATGAGCACTCTTCTTAGAAATGGTTTAATTTGGCAGACACCACTGGTTTCATAAACAAACTGTTCAACAAAATCAATTCTTGGAATCGTTAAACTTTAAGAATAGAAATTAAACAGCTAAGTGACAGGTGTTACATGTAGCTCCAGTAAATATAATGGAAACACTTGTATTCCTCTCATTATGTACAATAGGATTTCTCAAGGGGCCTGTTCACAATTTTAACAGTATCCTGTGACAGGTGGCTTATCCACTTCTTCCACCGTTTAAACATATTTTCTTAAAATAAGAATGTAGCATCCTTATCTTTATTTGACAATATCTAATCATTTCTGTTTGTTAAAGTGGATATAATGTCTCACCTTTCCATTAAATGCCATTTACAGCATACAGACTATTTCAGAGAGAAGATTTATACACGCCCCAAAATAATTAACTATACAGATGCATTGATAATTACCTTTCAGCCATGTAGCTAGCTGCCATCTTTCTTCCTGGAACCTGCCCTCACTTAATCCCTCTCCTCTCTGCCTCCCTCATCCCTCTTCTCCTGCCTTAGCCCCTCCCTTTCTATCTCTCTACCTCTACAAGTCCATCTAGATTGAAGGAAACAGTTCTCAGGCATAGAGTAAAAACTACTGTTGTTTTTTATATTTGAAGTTTACAAATTGAGTTTGAAACCAAAATTAATGTCATTGAAATATGAAAAGCATTTTAAAGAAACAGCAAGTAAGAGAGGGTATAAAAGGAAATCATCTTTCGAATTATAAATGCTTGGTATAGATTTGCAAAAGTATTAACTAATCCAGAGGAAAGGTGAAAATTCAAATTTTTAGCATCATTGCTCATTCTTTGTTGTCTGACAGAGGAGGAAATTTGAATAGACAGCATTTATATTGTATTCTTAATCTTTTTTTCTAATCAATATTACTATTCCTTTCATCTATACTAAAATCTTAAAACAATGTTGCATGATTAAATTGTGAGTGTTAGAGGATGAATATATATGCATATATACGCATATATATTTGTATATATATATATATATATATATATAGTTAAAATTTAACTTACTTTTGATTAGTTTCCCATGTTTGCTTAAAATTTTGCTTTCTCCGAACCAAGTTATTGTAGATATCCTTTAGAAATTTCTGTTTAAAAAGGTACATACTGAAAACTTTATATGCAATAAATCAACAATGTAAGATTCATTACTCAAAAATGACACTGTAATATTATAACTTATCATGGGTTTATATGTTGCTTCATGCAATTCCTTTGCTATGTAAAAGTCTCCCTCTGTCATTGTATTGATGTTTATCTAAACATTTATCTAGCAGTATGAGTTTTATGCAATTAGAGGTGCTGATACTAGTTACATATATATTTGCAATCATTATTTTCTTCTGCCGAACTGTTCCCTTTACCAAGTACGTGAACTACTTTGTCACTTCTAATCAAATTTGGGTTCAATAATGTTTGTTCTGAGTGTAAGATACCGTTTTTGCTCATCTTGCATGAAAAAATATTGCCATCTTTTCCTTTTGTGCTTTGGCATATAACCATCATCATTTTCTTAAACATTGTTTTATTTCATGGTATTTACAGATACTATAAATTCATTTTTTATTTTTCCTGTTTAAGTCCTTAAATCAGTCATACATAAGATTTATAATTTGTATGTACTATTTTGTACACTTTTCTCTTAATCTTTCATTAGATCTGGTAAAAGAATAAATGATTTTTACAATTCAAGAACTGGAAGAAATTTTTTATTTGAAGTGCTATTTGCCTATTGTTTCAATAGGATTTGACGTCGCTAATGTTTTTTGGAGAACTTACCATATACACAATTCATTCCCACTTTGATGTCATCAATTTGATCCCCTCCCATTTTTAAAAACTATACACATTGGAAATTTGGGGAGTCTTTTCATTTCTCTTCTTTTCTTAGAGATTTCATTATGATTTAATACTTTGTTTATTGAAAGTGAAATTGAATAAAAATGAAAAGGAAAAAGAGGAGAAAAAGGAAAAGATTTGAGCGATAGGTCTGCATGTTATTACTAGAGTATTAGCTTTTCTATTGTTGGGGTAAAATGTTCCACACACGAATTAAAGGAAAGATTAATGGGGCTCATAGCTTCAGAAGGTTCAGTAAATGGCCATCTGGTTACCTCCATGATGGTCAGGAATCAGAACTGGTTTGAACACGTACACCACAAGAAAGGTCTAATAATCACATAAATTCCCTTAGGACACGCCCCATTAGGTACTCAGAAATACAGAGAAATATGATTAACTAATCATGTAATCATTCTAGTTAAATTGGCAATCATGATTAATGGTCTTATATATTTCCCTTGGTACTGTTCATTCTACAAATGTAAGAGCATAAAGAAACATTCTATATGTTTGGGATTAAACCATCTGTTCTAGTTTGTATCTGGAATGTCACTCAAAGTCTCATGTGTTGGTTACTTGATCCTCATATCAGCAATGTCCAGAAGTGATGTTCTTGCAAGGTGATCGAGACACAAGGACTGTGGTATTATCAATGGGTTTAAACCCACTGCTGTTTGCTCTAGCGGGAGATGATAGACAGTTAAGAGGTAGAACCTACTTTAACATAATGGATCCTTTAGTATGTGACACTGAGTTCTAAATATAGTCTCTGGGTTCTAATCAGTACCTCTTAATGATGATTTCAGCACTAGCTAACTACCACATTGGTGTCTTATTATAAACCTGCTCCATCAATGAGTGAATATCCCATACTCTTTTCTTTAGTTATGGCATTCTTGAACAGTATCAGCCTTATTAACTCTGTGGGAAACAATTTTGGCAATTACACAGCATATGTGCAGTTTTCTTACCTTTGATCATAAAGATACCATTCATTTACAAAGTACATTATTATCCACATAATCAAAAAGATTCTTTCATTAAGTTAAATTATTTTATCATATTCATATTATATATATATATATATATATATATATATATATTTACTTTTCTAAAATTTTTCCAAAATAGAGTTCTCATGTGATGATATAAAGAACTATGAGTTTTTTCAAAGGTATCTTGTTATATATCTACAGCTGAGGTAGTATACAAAACAGTTCCACTCTCCAAAACAAATATTTTGTGCTTCGCTTATTTAACATTCCCACATACAACTCAGAACAACTACTGATTCATTTCCATGAATGTGTATTTGCTTTTTCTAGAGTGTCACATAATTGTAATCTATTCAATTTTTCTTTCTACTTTGCAATATGCTTTTAAATTTCATGTATTCTTACTTGTGGATTAATTATGCCATTTCTTACAAATGAAAATATATTTTGTTGCATGAATAGTAATTTTTCTACCAACCAAATGAAAGAAATATTGACTTAAATGTTTAAAAAGTATAATGGAAATTTTAAAATAACTACTAAAATGAATAATTGTAAATACCAAGAGAGGTTTACTGTCCTTTACTTTATACAGAGTACTTTATCTTTCACTTTCTTCTAACACGCACTGGCCAAACCTAGTTCATAATCCTTCAATAAAACAGAATTAAACAAAGTTTACAACATCATCAATAAAATACAGTTAGGTTGTTTTAGAACGTTCATACTTGTATTTAGTGATATGGGTTATTACTAAGTTAGCTTACAATATGATTCACAGTAACAATGTATACTCCAAATTGGATGTTTTTCCACAGAAAAACATTCCTCACATGATTTAATATGTAGTTTACAGTGTCCAGAACATCCTTCATTTGCCTGTGGAGGAGTTACTAAATAATTGGGCAAGTTTCACTCATGGATGTGCACATCCGTGCACTGGAAAGACCCAGTGTGGAGGTATCGGTTTAATGTTTAGAAGATACAAAGCAATGTGTATAAATATCTAATTTTAAGTAAATGTGCACATTACATATTTACCTATTTATGGCTTTATTGATTGATTTTTATATCATTCATTCAGTTACAAATCGGGTTTATTTTTAAAAGTTAATTTTCACTCATCACTGTTTTGTTCTCATCCTTGAAGGGTTTTAATACCAGTGTATTGTTAATTCTGTCTCTCTAACACAGTAAAATCACCTGGTAGATTGAAAATTATGATTATAATGATCAAAAATGATACAGCACAATTATTTTTTCATATTTATGTGTAACCTCATTATCAAATGTGTATCAATGAATAAATTTAATTTCTAAGGGAAATTGCTCTGTTAGAATTTAGATTTTTTACAATATGATTTTGCTACAGAAATATGCATCAAACTATTTGCAAGCACAAATCTGTGTCCAAATTAAGAAGAAAGCCATTTACATATCAGTAGGTTACATCTCCAAAATTGTGAGCAAAACAAACAAACTTGTCTTCTCAGCAGAGTGAGACTCAACTATTTTATTACACTTGAAAATATAGTAATATACCAGTGCATATATGTTAATATTTGCCTTCAACCTGTGCTTAACATCGTAACAACCCAGTACCTTAATTAATTTATTCAGGGTGATCATATTATTTTAAGAAAGACAGAGAAATTTACTTTGAAGTAAACTTCCTTTGCACTACCTCTAGTAATGTTTAGGGAAAAGGAAAAGGAAAAACAAATATCCTATGCACTAGCTCATGAATTAAAATGTATGAAAAAATAATTTAATACATTAATAAAATTATTAATGATCTATATTACTAATAAAATTCATAAGACCCAGTGTTACTTATAAAACGTCCTCCTAATAATGGGCTTTGTCTTAGCCAACAATGGGTTGAATTTACATACAAAGCTTGAATGACACTAGTGAAAATATATTAATCAAAACAACTGTCTGGCTACTTAAATGCAAACTAAAGCACCATGCTTATATTTTTCAGATTTCCACTACTCAAATGTTTACAACTTATAGACTTAGCCCAGGGGTTTTTGACTTGCAGCATTATATATTCTTTTGAAGCATAAAATTAGGCTGCTAGTGATCACTTTGGAACCCACATAGATCCTTCAGGTTGACAGACGTCTTTGTGTGAAATTCATGCCCACTGCTATTCTCCCCAGTGTGATTTTTAAAACATCAGCTCTATTTTTGAAAACCGTAGACAATGAATCAAACGTAGCAGCCATCAATAACACAATTTAGCATCTTCTGGATAGTATGCATTTGAAAATCATAATCAAAACACATTTAGCACAACAATGGGAAAATATGTATGCACTGTTTATAAAATAGTAACATATGTGCACTTCATGAAAATACATATTGAAATGGAATAAATACATATTTTTTCTTATCACATATACTGTTACCAATAATTAGAAGAGAAAATTTTCTTTTCATCACATTCTCTCAACATGCAATGTACACAACTGAAAGAAAAAGAAATACTGCTTATGAAGTTAATAAAAAATGGTTACCTGGGATTATATAACCAAAAAATTCAGACTGTTTCCATATAATCATCTAACTCCAAAATCTAGACATTTTACACCTTACTTACTTCTAAATGCTACCAAGAGAAAGAAAAACTCAGAATTAAAAACAAATGTAGTAAACTTGGGCAGTGTTGAAAGGATCTCGTGTAGGGTAAAAGGAAACCTAACACAGGTTGAGGCAGTTAACAATAAGGAAAGATTGCTGAAGCAAACAGCCTATAATTTTAAAGCTACATCATTGCTTTCTATTAAACTATAGCTATTATTTTAAAAGTAATGTTCATAAACTATGAAACATCTTCCCATTTTTAAATTTTAATTTTAACACTACAGAACAGCATTTCTGTGAGTTTGCCGACTATGAGACACAGAAAATTAGCCCAGTTTTAAAACTGTTTTTATGCTTAACATTTGAATTGGATCACTAAAAATCTACAGGGTTTTAAAACTTTAAAACTGTGAATGTCCAATTTGAATTGTGAATATCCAAGCCATAGAGACCACCACGTAAAAGACAGGGACAGTCTGTGACCTTTCTGTTTGTAAACTTTTGAGAGCTTTTATTAATTCACGTGTGAATGACCTAATTTTCAATGATTTCTTTAGCACATTTTACCTATTTCA
>PVJX010023176.1:0-29607 GCA_004027295.1 Dolichotis patagonum | reverse complement strand
AAAAAATTATCAAATATGTGATGAATACAAGACATTGTATGGCTTATTTAACTATCAAGATATCAGCTAACACAGTAAATGTAATTTTTTACATAGTAAATATGATTTTTTTACATTTGCTAATATTTTCCAATATGTTATGAATTATTTCTGCTAAACTGAGTGATTATATTCATTGTAAAGTTTAAAGGCAAGCAGAACTAATGTGCAATGTTAGAAAAGTGTTTATATTTGAGAGAGTATTGACTAGAGAGAGCAGGGGAAAAGGGTAGTGTGTAATGTTGATGCTCTGGCTCTTGATCCGAAAACTGGTTACAGAGCTCAATTCACTGTGAAAGAACTCATACAGCAGCACATGTAGGATATTTTCAGTTATTCTGAGTAATGTTAAACTTTGAAAGAATTTATGTTGAAAACAGTATCATTAAACCCGATAAAGACAACAGATGACATAGGATCCTCATTAAAGATAAAAATTCAACATTTTAAAAATATACATCACACAAGCACTACAAGCTCTGGTACTGCTGTATTAATATCAGACAATGTAGATGCTAAATCTAAAATATTTTTAAGTTAAAGACATTTCATATTGATATAAAGTTCAATCTACCAGGAAAATATAACAGTCCTAATTGTACCGCTCCTTGTTATATACTCTCAAAGTAAATAAAGCAAAAACTAAAAGAACTAAATGAAGATATAGACAAATACACAGTGATAACAAGGGCTTATAATATATCTTTTAACTAATAGAATTAGAAAACAAATATCAGTAGATACAGAGAATTTTTACAACATGATTTACAGGTTTACCTAATTGTGATGTTCACTAGACAACTGCACTCAACAATAGTCGAGTGCGCATCATTTTCCAGTCCACATGAATATTTATAAAAAATGACCATTTATTAACCATAATGTGTCTGTCAACAAATTCAAAAAGTCTGAAACCATGTAGAATGTGTTCATAAATTACAATACAATTAAAATAATAATAAATTTTTTTTTGCTTTTTTGAGACAGAGTCTCACTATGTAATTCATTCTGGCATTAAACTCAGTATGTAACCCAGGCTGGTCTCCATCTTTGCTGCAATCCTTCTGTGTCAGATTCTCAGATGTTAAGGTCATAGGCTTGTACAACCTTGCTTAGCTAAAAATTATTTTTAATCATCATACAGTTCAAAAATAACTAGAAACTTTTAAATAATTCATGTTTTGAAGAATTATCAAATTTTAGAAAACACCTTGAACTGACTAACAATGAAAATAATTCCTATGATGCAATAAGGTAAGTAGAGGAAACTTCAATAAGGAATTAATAGTCATACACATGTGTATTAAATAAGAAAAAAAGGCTGAAACAAGTGCTGTTATTCTCCATCTCAAAATAAATTAAATTCCCTCAAATAGAAAAAAGGCAATAAGATATAAGCAGAAATAAATAAAATAGACATAAATATACAATAGAAAAAGAGGACAATGCAACATTTGTTCTTTAAAATATTAATAATCAAACGAAATCTTTACAAAGCTCCTCATGAAACAGAGAAGACAAAGATAACTAATAATAGAATGGGAAGGGGAGCATCAATATAAACTCCAAGAGATGAGAAAACTAGAAATAAACTATGAAAAATGTTATGAAAATGTAGTTGAAAGTTAAGATGAAATAGATAAATTTCTGAAGGAAAAATACCAAAACTAAAAAAATAAAACATAATTAGAAAGAAATGCTTCTATATTCATTTTTAAATGTTCCCTAAAAAAATATTCTCACATTAATTGCTTCCACAAGTAAAATTTTCAAACATTTAAGAAAAACATAATATAATACTAATCTTTCAGAGAATTTATAAAAATAAATCAGTTATATAATGAGGTCAGCATAGCCTTGAAACTAATATATAGAAAGAATATTAAAAGAAAGTAAACTTACAGGAAAATATTTTTCATCAACTTAGCTAAAATACTTTTAGGCAATAATGGCAAACCGATTGCTGCAATATAGAAACAGAATAATACATGCCAACTATATTCGATTACAGGAATGGAAAATAGGTTTAACACTTAAAATCAATGTAACTCGTAACAATCATCAAATAAAAAATAAAAACCATCATCTCATTAGATGCATAAAAAGTATTCAATAAAATTTAACAACCACTCATAAAATCTCTCAGTAAACAAAGCTAAAATTTATTAGAATATACCTGGATAACTAACATTGTATATAAAAATTAATTCTAGAAAATTCCTGGTTTATTGTAGCTCTGAGGAAAAATGCAAAACTAAAGTTTCTCAAACAAAGCAGGTAAGTATCTATGGGACTGCACTGGGTCTGCAACTGCCCAGGGGAGACTGTCCTCTATCCAGAGGACTGTGCTGGGTCTGTGAGATCCCCAGAGCTATGGTAGGGCCCCAGATAGGGCATGCATGATAGACAGGTAGTACTTGCAGCCTGAAAAACAGCCAGAAGCAGAGGTAACAACATGAGCCTCATCAATACCCCTAGGCTTGTCAGCCCAGGAAGAATATAGAACTCACCAAGTAGCCCTGAGGGAGATGAATTCAGGTGACTGGCCCCTGCCCTAACGCTCATGAACAGTCACTGGGGGAATGCCAGCCATACAGTAGGAACCTGACTAAGATGTGCACGATGCACAGGGGTGAGACTAGCAAAACTGAAAAGACTAACAGTAAATTAGGTGAACCAGAATTTTGCTTAAGGACAAAGACATGTGGACTAGAACTAGAAAATGACAAAGTAAAAAAAAACAAAATGCAAACTCAGATCCCTAGCCCACCCAGAACAAGTGCAAGAGACATTGTCATAGAAGAAATTGGAAGACAAACAAATGAAACTTCTGAAAAGATAGCAAGTAAAGAAAAAAAATCCATCAAGCTACAGAAGAAATCAGATCAGAAATAATTTCACAGATAAAAAAGAACTAACATCGATAATGAAGGAATTGCTCAGCATAGTTAGAGAAGACATAGATTTAAAAAAATAAAGGAGCATAGGAAAATGATGAAAACTTTGAATGAATGATATAAGAAAGAAATAGAATGCATGAAACAGATTCAAAGTGATAATCAAGAAATTTAAAATTCCATTGAAAGCTAGAAAATCCTCTTGAATGAAACCAAAAGTAGACTCTCAGATCTTGAAGATAGGATTGTAGCTAGTGATCACAAAAGGAAAGATCTCTTAAGAATAATAAGGGACAATGAAGTAACAATTCAACAGCTCCAAGAAAACATAAAGAAAAATAATGTAAGACTCATTAAGTGTCCATGAAAAAGCAAGAGTCAAAACAAAGGACATACACACACAAAAAAAAAACCCTACTTGCAGAAGTAACAGTAGAAAATTTCCCAAGGATGGAAACAGAATCTCACATATAGATAAGTGAGGCATATAGCACTCCAAACAATCATAATTAAATCTACACCCAGACATATAATAATCAAGATCCCAGAGAGTCAACACAAAAGCAGAATATTAAAATCTATTAGAGAAATGAAATGGATTATCTATAAAGGAAGCCCATTAGAATCACAGCTGACTTCTCAACAAAAACCCTCAAATCAAGAAGAGCTTGAAATAAAGTATTTCAAGCACCGAAAGAAACAACTTCTAACCCAGATTCATGTACCCTGAAAAACCATCTTTTTAGATTAATGGAGAAGTAAGGTACTTCCATGACAAAGAACAACTGAAGAAATTCATGACCACAAAACCAACACTACAGAGAGTACTGAAAGATACATAGAGATCCAGATCTATATAGAGATAAAAATGCCCACAATTCCAAGAACAACATCAGAAATAAGACAGCAGGTAAGGTAAGCAATTAAAGAGGGAAAAAAATAGGGAACCAACAACAGGAAAATAACATGCAAAGATAAGCCAACATATATCAGTTATCCCATCAATGTAAATGGCCTCAATTCACCAATTAAAAGAAATGGATGGGCAGAATGAATTAAGAAACAAGAAACAACACTATGCTGTATACAAAAACCACACTGAACTAAAAAAGAAATGCATAAACTGAAAGTCAGAGGATGAAAAACAATATTCCATGCAACAGTAACCCAGAGAAAAAGCAGGGGTAGCTATTCTATTTGCAGACAATGTGTACTTCAAATAAAAAATGACAAAGATGGTCACTACACACTTGTTAAAGAAAAAAATTCAAGAGGAAGAGATAGCAATCATAAATACATATGCACCAAATAACAATCATAGGTACATATGCACCAAGTATGGGAGCACTTAACTATACCAGAAAAATATCAATAGAGATAAAAAGTCAAATAAGCAGTGACACAATTGTAATGGGGGACCCAAATACTCCATTATCACAAAGAGATAGATCAACTAGACAAAAATCAGCAAAGAAGTAACAGAACCAAATGTATGAACAAACAGACTTAGTAAAGTGGTCCACTCCACAACAGCAGAACACACATTCTTCTCAGCTGAGCACTCATCATTCTTAAAAATAGACCATTTACTGGCCCATAGAAAATGCTTCAATAAATGCAAAGAAGCTGAAATTATCCCATACATATTATCTGACCTTAGTGCAATGAAATCAGAAATTAATGGCAAGAGAAACCACAAAACTCTGTTAACACATGGAAGTTAAGTAAAACCCTCTTGAATAATCAATCAATGGGTCACTGATGAAATTAAAAAAGAAATTAAACCATATGTATGATCAAATGAAAATGCAAATACATGACACCAGAATCTGTGGGAGGCAATGAAAGTAGCCCTAAGAGGGAAATTTATAGTGATGAATTCTCACATCAGGAAAATAGAACAAGCAAAATAAACAATCTAACTCTGCACCTCAAACTTCTAAAAAAAGAAGAGCACATCAAGTCTAAAGCCCATGCAAGGGAGGAAATTACAAAGACTAGAGAAGAAAGTAATGAAATTGAGACTAAGAAAAGAATATAAACAATTAATAAATTGAAGAATTGGTTCTTTGAAAGAGTAAACAAAATTGATAACCCCCTAGCCAACCTTATCAAGAAAAGAAGAAAAACTCCAATTTATGTTTTGAGGAATGAAAAGGTGAAATCACTACAGATTCTGTGGAAATTCAGAAGCTCATCAGTACCTACTTTGAAAATCTTTACTTGCATAGGATGGAAAACACTGAAGAAATGGACAGATGCCTAGAAACTTATGAATTACCAAAATTGAATTAAGATGTGAAAGTTCTGAATAACACAATACCAGTTCATGAAACTGAAAACATAATTAAAAACTTACCAACAAAGAAAAGTCCAGGTCCTGAAGAGTCCATGGCTGAATTCTACAAGAAATTTAGAGATTTACTGGCAATATTCTTCAAATTCTTTAATGAAATTGAAAAGGAAACAATTCTTCTTAACTCATTCCTGGAGGCAGGCATTACTCTGATACCAAAACCAGAAAAAGACCCAACTAAAAAGGAGTACTGCAGAACAGTCTCCCTAATGAACATGGATGCAAAACTCTTCAATAAAATACTAGCAAACAGATTGCAGCAAGCCATAAAGAACTTTACACACCACAATCAGCTGAGATTCACCCCCAGGAATGCAAGGATGGTTCAACGTTTGCAAATCAATAAATGTAATACATTAAAGCAACAGAGCCAATTACAAAAATCACATGTTCATCTCAATAGATGCAAAAAACTTTTGATAAAGTCCAACACTCATGATAAAAAACCCTACAGCAAAATCAGAATAGATAGTCTTGATCTGATAAAAGCTATCTATGACAAACTAAAAATCAATATCATACTAAATGGACAAAAATAAAAAGCTTTCACTCTAAAATCAGGAACAAGACAAGGATATCCACTATCATCACTCCTATTCAATATAGTTCTGGAAATATTAACTTGAGCAATTAGACAAGAGAGAGAGATGTAAAAGGATTAAGGATATGAAAAGAAGTTAAATTATCATTATACACAGATGACATGATACTCTACATAGTAGAGCCCAAAATCTCCACCATAAGACTACTAGGTTTAATAAACAAATTCAGCAGTGTAGCTGGCTACAAAGTCAACACTCAAAAATCAATAGCATTCTTGTATACAAACAAAAAATTAATTGAGAGAGATTAGGGAAACAATACCTTTCACAATAGTATTCAATAAAATGAAATACCTAAGAATCAATCTAACAAAGGAAGTAAAAAACCTATACATTGGAAATTGCAGTACTCTGAAAAAGGAAATCAAAGAGGATATTAGAAAATGTAAAAAAGGGGCAGGGGTATAGTTCAATGACACAGTGCCTGTCTGGTAAGCATGAGGTCCTCAGTTCAATTCCAAGTTCCGAAGAAGAAGAAGAAGAGAAGGAGGAAGAGAAGGAAGAGAAAGAGGAGAAGGAAGGAGAGAAAGGAGAAGAAGGAGAAAAGAAAATAGAAAAGTATAACTTGATCATAGATAGGAAGAACCAACACTATGAAAATGACCATACTCCCCAAACTGTTATGAAGATTTAATGCTATTCCCATCAAAATACCATTAGCATATCTCACAGATCTACAGAAAACATTCCTAAAATTCATTTGGAAACAGAAGAGACCTAGAATAGTGAAGGCAATCCTTGGCAACAAAGGCAAGGCAGGAGGCATTACAATTCCTGACTTGAAATTATACTACAAAGTTACTGTGATAAAATCAGTATGGTACTGGCAAATAAAGCAGACTTGAGGACCAGTAGAACAGACTAGAAAACACACTCAGCCACCTTGTCATTAACAAAGGGACCAAACGTGTTCACTGAAAGATAGTCTCTTCAAGAAATGATGCTGCAAAAACTGATTTTTCCATATGCCAAAGACTAAAACTAGGCCTATGTCTATCACCATGCACTAATCTAAGTCAAAATGGATTAAAGATCTAAAACAGAACCATTAAATCTACTGGAATACAAAATAGGTAGAAATCTTGAAGATAAAGAGGGTAGGCAGAGAGTTCATGAATAAAACACAAATTGCATGGGAAGTACTTTGAAGAATCAACAACTAGGATTTCATCTTATTAAAAAGAAACACATCAAAAGAAATCACCAATAGAGTGAAAGGAAAACCCACAGAAGGGAAAAAATCTTTAGCCTAACTGTGCTTCAGACAAAGGACTTCTATGTGGAACATATAAAGAATTGAAAAAAATCAGGCCCCATCCCCAAATTCAAAGACCCAGTCCAAAAATGAGTATCTGATATAAATACCCACTTCTCAGATGAAGAAATAAAAATGGAAAATAAATATATGAAAAAATGATCAACATCATTGGTCATTTGAGAAATACAAATTAAAACAACACTGAGATATCTCAAGAAAGAATGGCTATCATGAAGAAATCAACAAATAAATACTAGAGGGGCTGTGGGGAAAAAGGAACCCTTCTGTACTGTTGGTCAGAGTGTATGTGGTATACAAGCTGTGGTAATCAGTATGGAGATTCCTTTAAAAGCTAGGGCTGGAGGTCCCATTCAACCCAGCTATTCCATTTCTGGGTATTTACACAGAAGAACTGAAAACATCATACTACAATGATGTATGTGCAACCATATTTATAGCAGCACTATGTGTAATAGCAAAATGTTGGAAACAACCCAAATGCCCATTAACTGAACAATGGATAAAAAAAGATGTATTTTTATATAATGGAGTACTACTCAGCTATAAAGAACAATAAACTTGAGGCTTTTATAGGTAAATGGATGCAACTTGAGACAATACTGATCAGTGAAATAAATCAGACACATGTTAAACATCATATTGTCTCCCTAGTGTAAAAAACTAAAAAAGTAAATAAAATTCAAAGTGTATAATAGATATTACGAAGGTGAAAAGAGAAGAAATTGCTTAAAAGGAAAGAACAACTGGAATTGGGGAAGGATAAGAGTGTATGTGTGTGTGTGTGTGTGTGTGTGTTCTACTTATCTCTATTAGTTCATTGAAAGAGTGGTTTTTGCTTACATTTTTGATCAGTTTTTCATGTCTTTATCTTATAATCTGAGCAAATGCTTTAAAATAACAAAATGCAATATATTACCCATTGTTAATCTCCTTTTATCTTGTTTTGAAATTCTGTATTGTTTTTATTTTTTCTTTTTAAAAATAGGTATCTTCATGACCTTGAATTAAAAAATATTTTTAGGTAGAAAAAACTGCCACTAATACTATAGAAAAATGATAAATGAAGTAATCATTAAAATTAGAAGCTTCTCTTCATGAAACAATTTTTTAAAGGCAAAAAATTGCAAAGAGGACAAAAATACAGTAAATAAAATGTTCGTATCTAGAATTCAGAACAAGTCCTATAATTAAAATTGTCAGTCGGGCAGTAAAATATATAAGAGATTTGAGCTAATGTTGTACACAATTGGTCATTCAAATGGTAACATGTGTGAAGATAGTCAACCTCATTATTGATTAGAAAATGCAAAATAATACTAACATGCTATAACTTCACGCCCATGATAATGGTTAATTTTATGTGCCAACTTGAATGGCCAGGTGCCCACATTAAACATTTTGGGGGGAGTGTCTGTGAAAGTCTTTCCTGGGATGATGAGCTGTGAATCAGTGGGCTCAGTAAAGTGGTCTGTTCTCCTAAATGTGGGTGAGCCTTGTCCAAGCACTGCAGGCCTGAATAGAACAAAATGCAAAGCGAAGGGAACCATCTCCTTCTGCCTAGTGGCTTCAGCTGGGACAGACATCTGCTTTCAGTGCTCCAGATTATCAGGCCTTTGAACTTAGACTCAATGACAAGGACCAACTTTCCTGAATTTGAAGCTGCAGATGATAGTTTGAGAGATGTTCGTCTGCCTGTCTGTCTGTCTGTCTGTTTATCCTGTTGGTTCTGTGGAGAACACTGACTGCACACATTGCAATAGAAAATGGTTTGTTTATAAAATCCAGCAAATCTAAATATTGATAAAAATACAAGAACTAAAATTTTCATAAATTGCTGATGGGAGAAAATTGATAGAACAACTTTGAAAAACACTTTGGTATTAATAAAGGTGAACATATATATACTCCAAATTTAATAATTCTGTATTTTTCTTAACAAATCAGACATAAGTATACCAAAGAACATGTGCACAAATGTTTGTGCCAGTAATGTCCATAATATTTAAAAACTGGAGGCAGGCCAAATGTCTAAATGAATAATGATAGACTCATACAAGGACAGTTTTTGTTTTAATTGCTATATTGGAAGTAAGTTGAAAACTTACCACTAAAAAATAAGTTTTGGGTTTCTTATTACAAAGATATATTATAAAATTATCTAAAATATAAAAGATATATTTTAGACAATTTAAAGAAACAATGATAAAATATAAAAGTCAATTATAATCCCTCTCTATCAGTTAGGAATTATCTACTGCAAATAACAGAGAATATATTAAGAAAGGGTAAACATATGGATTTATTTGTGTTATATAAGAAGTGTTTTGTGTGGTTCAGATGTTAAACAATGCCAGACTCTCTGTATTGCCCATATTCATTGCAGACCAAATTACAATAGTTAAACTATAGATTTAGCCTACATGCTCATCAACAGATGTATGGACAAAATATGTGGCATACATATATACAGAATGGAATATTAACTAGACATAAAGAAGAGTCAAATCATGTCATTTTTCAGGAAAATGGATAGATGAGAGATCATTGCATTAAATAAAATAAGCCAACTCTGAAAAACAGGTCACATGTTTTTTTCTCATCTATGAGATCTTTAAAAGCATAACAGAGAGTTGCCATGAAAGCAGAAGGGGAATTATCAGAGAGGGATAAGGGAGGGGAAGGAAACAAAATGGGGGAAAAGTCAAAGGAGGCAATGGAAGGATAGAGATGATCAAAGTATATTATGTGAATGCATGAATCTACCAAAAGCAAATCCATTAATCAGTATAGTAAATATGCACTAATACTATTTTTAAATAAAATACAAAGCTATCAACATTGAAATAAAAAATGGCATGTGATATACGTATTGGTTAGCAATGTGTGGCAAGAATAAAGTTCTTGACATACACAATTTAAAGGAATAAGAATTCATTTTGTCTCATGATTTCAAAGCTTCGCTCCATGATTTGCTGGTTCCAAGGCAGAAAGGTCACAGAGAAGGAACAGTGAAAACAGCTGCTCAGTTCATGGCCACCAGGAAGCCTGCAGAGGAAGAACCATCAGAAGAGAAGAGGGAACCAGTGACAAGCAAACACCTTTTCATATTATGCCTTCTGGGAGCTACTTTCTCCAACTTGGCCCGATGGCCTAATTAGCTCCCAAAAGCTCGCCTCGAAACATATGAGCCTTTTGGGATATGTTTTTCTCTGAATCATAACAATATCTCGTGTAGCATTTAGAGTTATTCACTTGTGGAATAAAACTAAGAACGTGGATGAGACATACCAATATACAGCTACACCATAATTGTGTTGAGGAAAGTAGAAAGGATGTGTCACTGGAGTAGCAAAATGGATGTCAAATTTAAGCACACTGTTTCTTTAGCAAATATATAAAATATGTCAATTTTTTCATGCTTAACATTTTTATTTTTAGTGCATATTAACTAAAATTATAAAATACTGGGTTTCATTATGATACTTTCATAAATATATATATAACATATTTTGATCATTTACTTCTCTTCTTTTACCTTTCTTTAGTTCCCAGTCTAGATTTCTCTTATTCCCTTCTTGTCTAATAATGCTGTCCTTTCTACTTTCACGTCATCTTTTTTCCTGTTTCAGATTATGCATGATAAGGGAATAAATGATATCTTTCTTTCTGCACCTTAACAGAACACTGCTGGTGCAGTATGAATGCTAAGCTCTGTCCTACCTTTCCCTATATAGAACATTTTTAACATTTAATATATATGGGTGATAGCTACAGTGGTATTTGTTACAATATTGTCTGCACTTACTATTTTTTTATGGTCAAAAACATATAATGTAAAATTTACCATCTTGATTAAAATCACACTCTTAAATCTTTTTGTTTTGATTTAGCATATTGACTCTTTTTTTTGGTACTGGGATCAAACTCACAACCTTGTGCCGCTGAGCTAAATCCCTGGCCCTTAGCATATTGACTTTGAAGTTTCCTGCTTGTTGACTCACAGTCTGTAGTGGTTGCCACAGATTCAGCGATCATGTGTTTACTCCTGCATTAGGAACTGAAAAGAGGGAGTCAGTGGCAGTAGTAGTCTTCTATCTTCTGTGAGGATACAAGGCTTCTCACTCTAAGCTCTTCAGATTTCAATGCCAGTTGTGGGTCCACAAGGGAATCCAGGGAAGACAGAAAGCTTTCCTTTTTCTATCATAAGAAATACAAATGTAGAAAGGAAGTTTAGGATGACTGCAGTTTAGACACCCTTTCCCAAAATCTACCAAACCAGTCACTAGTTTTTGTCCTTTCTCACATTTTGTTGTATTTACTCCTCTCCCTTTTAGATTTAAGTGTGCTTTAAATATTTATAAGAGGAATTCACCCTTTACAAATTATTTTGGTCTTTATCCACTTATAGTGTCAATAAATACAAATGACACCATTATTTTGAGGCCTGCATGGTATTTCCGTATGTGAACATACCATTATTAACCCATGCTTGTCTTACCAAAAGTTTAAATTGTTTCCTTTGTATTATAAATCTTGGTTTGTTAGGATGTGTTCCAAAAAGTGATTCGCTAGGCAAAGCATGCATATAATAAAAATTTAATGAATTCTGCCTAACCACCTTAGTCTCAGTGAATGAGCATTATCCAAGAATCCATGTCAAGAATCTCCCACATATAGCAGTCCTCTCTTACCTGCAATTTACTTTCCATGAGTTTAGTTATTTGTGGTCTAAAATATTAAAGGGAAAATTCTAGAAATAAAAATTCATTAGTTTTCAATGCACACCCTTCTGAGTAGTATGATAAAATCATGCGTGATCATGTTCTGTTCCCCTTGAGCTATAACCATGACTTTGCCTAGTCACACTTGCTTCAGACTCATGATTTGGTCTCTTGGAAAACATTTTGGTTATCAAATCAAATATTGTGATATTGCATTGCTCGCAGTCAAGTGACTCTTATTTTACTCAATCTTTGCCACTAAACATGAGTAGTTTGGTAATTCAATGTATGCTAAGGGAAACTTTAAAATTTTTCCTTTAAATGAAAAAGTGAAAGTACAGTAAAACATTTTGAGAGATTATATTCACAGAAATCACCATAGACTTGTTACAATTGTTCTTTTTTTGTGTTTTTTAAAAAAATTTTTGTTCATTTTATTAGTTATTGCTATCAATCTCTTTCTTGCATAATTTATCAATTATACTTTATTATAGGCACTGTATGTAGGGAAACAGACAATCTAATAATTGATCAACTAACGGCAGAGATGTGTACTGAGAAATGTGTCATTAGGCAATTTCCTCATTGTATGAATATTACAGAGCATAATTACACAAATCAACATGGCTGCAGCACCACTAAGTGGTATGATCTTGTAGGACCACTGTCATATGCAGCCTGTGTTGACCATTGAAGTGCACAACTTTTACAAAGTGTTCTCTACTATCCATGTTCCTGGCACCCACATAGTCCTTGATCCACAGTTTACCATGAAATAAAGTTATAGATTATTAGTCAGCATTTTAAAAAACTCATAGAAAAGTCTGGAGTAAGAGTTTTTAAATGCATTAAAGGATATTCATACTTTGGTACAGGTTTGCTTCCTCTGTGAATATGTGTATTACTGTAATGTGGTTCAGAGCAATATGAGTATCTCATCATGGTTACAGATAAAAATTTTCAGTTGCTCTCACAGAGGAACTCTCATGCATGCCTCTTGATTTCCAGAATTCATTTCTTATTTGATAACAAATTGTGTAACGGTAATAAATAGTGGTGAGGGCAACATTCCTCATTTGCTCCTGACCTAAATGAAATGGATCCCTTAAAGTTTTAAGATGCCGAATTTTCACTGTCCATAATAACTTGCCTGTAAATGAAGTTTTCATTTCCTTTTTACATCAATTTACATGAAGGTTTTCCTTTTAATTTAGAAGTGCTTGGATTTATTTTTAGCTAACTATTAGACTTAAATTCCTAATTTTATTACCTGTGGTCAGATAATATGCATGGTGGCCTGTAAAATTTCTGCTTTGGGGTGGTTATTGAAATTTTTATTTATGGACCAGGATATGATTAGTTTTTCCAATGTGTATGTTTGAGTAAATGTACATTCTGTGATAAGATAGAATTTTCAGCATCTGTTGAATCCAGCCTATTGACACTACCATTCAAATCTTCTATATCTCTATTCTTTACATTTTAACTGTTATTACTTTTCCACCAAGACTACAATCTTGCACTTTATATTTTCAAGATTTCTTTGTTTGAGCATATATGATATATAAGCAATCTTGCACATTTTTAACTGTTTATGTAGACTTACAGCTGTTCCAAGCCTTTGAAACCATTCACATTTATTTTGAAACTAATTCATTTAGTTTTCTCTTTTTTAAATGTTTTCTGTATTAACACTTTTTCAATATTTTTCTTTTTTCAAGTTCATGTACTTTGACATCTGATCAATTTTATGCTTTGTCTTTCTTCGGTTAGTGATTTGATAGCTACGCATAAATTTTTTCTTTTGCATATTCAACCCTTAAAGTCACTATCTAGAATGAAATGTTTTACAATGACTATCACTCCTTGTTGTCCTTCCCTGCTTCTTTCTAAATATTGAAATAATTTGGAACTATGTATTCATAATATTACATTTAAAATGTTATGTACACACCTTGTGTTTTAATAAAATATTTTTACATAACTGCTGCAATTTTTTAACTTGGACTAAACTTTGTTTTATCAGTTCACTGTTAATTGCTGTTTATCTTAAAACATCATTGCCTCATTCTCAGGTCCCTTATTTTCACTTACTTCCCAGAAGGCTTAAGTGATTATTAACAGTATATTAAATATAAATTCTGTCAGAAGCTACCAGAAACTGTTGCTGTTTTAACATGATAACTCTAATATTATATCTAAGTTATATTTCGTGTAACTCTAATATGGAACTAGATTCAAATCTTAGCTATTCCCAGTGCATGACCTATGACACTGAGAAAACCTTTTCAACTCTCTTGAGTCAGTCCTGAAGTATAAAACTGAGGTGTTATCCACTGCATTACAGGACTTACAAGGATTAAATCAAGAAAAATACATAAGCAGCAAGTATTGTGCCAAGTATACAGAACCCAATCAATAACAAATTATTTATTAATCTTTATGTAATACCATCCTTAATACTATTCACATATTAATACAATATTATACACATGATAGGTATTTAATTAAGTTATTTTTAAATTTTTTAGATAAAATTTATAGGCAATATAACGGATAAGTCATAGAGTGCAGTCTGATGCATTCTGAAAACTGCATCCACCTCTATAACTAACACCCACATCGAAATAAAGCATCTTTCATCATTATTTCTCCTTCCGGTCAGCTTCTTCTCACCCATAGAGGCAAATGCTTTCTGATTCATATTGTCATAGTTTGTCCATTCTCAGACTTCATGTAAAAGGAACCCTCCATATATAGTCTGCTGGGTCTGCCTTCTTTGGTTCAACATAATATTTAAAAAATACACCATTTTGTAGCATGTATCAGAAGTTTATTTTCAACTATTGTATAGTATTTTGTGGGATAAATATCAAAATTTGTTTTCCTATTCTCTTATTTATGGATATTTGGATTATCTCTGGTTTGGAGCTATTATGATCAAAATTACTATGAACATTCTTTTTTTAGTTTTTAAATTTCATTTTAAAGAGGGTAGGACAAAATAAAACCAATCAAAACAAACCACTGTAACAGATACAGGGCTTCAAAACATTATGAAATCAACAATAGTTATGATAATGCCTTTTGATGTCTTCAAAATAGCTGCAGATAACTTCAGACATAGTAAAAATCAAACAGAACAGTCTAGAATAGAAACAATAAAAATAAAACAATGAATGCAATAAAGGACTTCAAAACAAGCTGAAAGTAAATCCAAATCTGCTACCATAATGTATCTTGCTGTCTTTGAAATAGCTGCTCCAGCCATTGGATTTAACATAATCAAACAAAACAAAAGAGAATAAAATCAAACCCAACAAAACAACGGAAATCATACAGGACTTCAAAACAAGACCATAAGGAATCAACAATGGTTACAATTGATCTCAGAAGGAGATCCCCTCCCTCCCCCGCTACATGCCACACTGTATACTGCTATCCTCTGAACCTATGATCAGACCACTGACCCTAGACCTGTAATCTCAGTGAAACACCAAAGCACCACAGGCATCCAATTGCATTTCATCTTGACAGCTTTCATCACAGCCTGTATTTCTCCAGATAAGCCGGTTGTTTATAGTGTTTGTGAGTTGGGGGGGGTGTATATTAGTACTTGTTTGCCTGCCCCTACACTGGAAGGGGCTGGGGTCTGGCTCTTCCCAGTCTGGTGGTGACCCATGCATGGGTTTTCTTCCTGGTGTGGCCTGTTCTCTCTAGCCTCAATCTGAAAATGGCCCTATGAACATTCTTACACATGTCTTTTGTAGCACATTTTCATTTCTCTTGTGTAAATACTAAAGGATGAAATTGATGTCTCATTGGGCAGATGTATATTTGACTTTACAACATGCCACTGAACAAATTTATGAAGTGGCTATATCATTTAAATATCCTACCAACAAATTATAAGTGTTATTTATCTTTACTATCATTGATATTTTATGGAAATCTACTTTGATATATAACCTTATCAACTTGTCTGTACTTAATGTTGCATGCATAGCTTTTTTCTCCATTCCTTTTTAAAAATCAATGTATTTACACTTCTCTTGTATAAATACAAATGTGTCAGTCTCATTTTTTAATCCAGTTTGGTCAAACTGCCTTTTAAACAAAGTGTTTAGCCAATTTATTTTTGCTAGATTTATTGATATGGTTGTACTCAAGCCTATCATCTTCATATTTTTTGTCCTGCTTTTGTTTCTCTGTTTCCCTTTCCTGATCTTTTTTCCACTAATTGAATACTGTACTTTTAGACTTGCATTTTATCTTTCCTAAATGATTTTAGATTTTGAGGGCTTTTCCCTTAATAGTTACTTTATATATTCTGACATGCATCTTTAATTTATTCATTTTCTACTTTGAAATAAATTTGTATGTTCTCTAACATGGGCTCCAACTCCCTCTCCTCCCACCTCAGCCTGGGATTATAGGTGTGTGTCACCATGCTCCATTACTGTTCTAAATTTATTATTTCATTTTTCCACATACGTATCCATTATTTCTTATTATCATAATTTTTAGTTGTATATGTGTTGTAAACTCCATCGTATTTGTTATTAATTTTGCTTTAATCAATAACCTATAATTTTTTTCATTTATGTTTGCATTTTCTGGTCAATATTTGTGGGTCAGAGTCTCTTGACTATTTTTTCTTAATTATAGGGCACATTTCACTATTTCTTGGGGTGTTTTATCATTTTTATTATATGTGAAAAACAATGTTATTTATTCTGTGAAAAACAATAGTGGAGTATAGTATCAGGTATTTTCCCTGGAAAATTCCTGTCTTTTCCTATGTCAGTCCTCTGGGATGGCACCTAAATCAACCTAATTTGTAGCTGCACCAGATTTGAGCCTTTTTGAATATTTACTTAAGTTGACTTTGCCACCAGCTCTATATGCGAACAAAGATAAGAATTATGACTCTAGCGGGTCTTAGGATTTTCCCAGTGGAGAACTTGGGTGCTTTACAGAAGGAATCTATGCCGTCAACTTCTGAGGTCACTGAAGAGTCTTTTTTTCTTTCCAGCATTATCCACAATTTAGAACCTTTCTCTCACTTCAGATATTCTGTCCCCTTTCACTTAAGGGAGAGTTTGTGCCCTTTGAAGATTTCTCTGGTTTCCCCTATTTTGCCCTCAGCCTTTGATAGGATGCTGCCATGATCCTTGAATAAGTTAAAATTAATTATAACCATGCCTTATTTTATTGTGCTTTACTTCATTGTGCTGCAAAGATATTATGCTCCTTAGAAACTGAAAGTTTGGATGAGTCTATTACCACCATCTCCAACAGCTCAAGAGAGTGTTAGTAGTAGTTCTCAGCAATAAAATATTTTAAAATTAAGGTTTGTACTTTTCTAAATGTTATGCTACATTGCACACTGGATAGACTACAGAATGGTGTACACATTACTTTTATGTGCACTAGGGAGCCAAAAAGTTCATGTGACTTGCTTTATTGTGCCATTTGCTTTATTGCAGTTTTGTAGAACTGAACCTGCTATGTTTCTGAAGTATCCTTGCATAATTTTTTAAAATAAAAATTCCATCATAGCGCAATAACATCTGTACTTTGCCACATATTGTCCCTACCTTTACTACACACCACACAGTTTTGCATGTTATTAATCAATAAAAAACACTTTAAGGACCGGAGATATAGCTCAGTGGCTTGAGCGCCTGCCTGACAGAAAACACTTTGTACACTACTTTAAACCAAGGCAAAAATAAATTCCCAGGTGAGTTATATTACTCTGCCAATGTTGACTCTAAGTTCATTATAATCAAATAAAAGGAGTGAAAGAACATATGTTTATTAATATTAATAAACATACTGTTGACTATACAAAAACATTTATGATTGATACTGTAGTAATGTGCAATTACCAAAAAAGGCATGCTATTTCTTTATCTCAAAAGTCACGGCCAACATTCCATTACTTGAAAACTCCCACAATCATGTATCAGAGATACCAGAGTATAAGGCTCTTAATTTTTTTTAAAAGGATGTGATATCTTATTTTTGATACTAAGCACTGGGTGGATATAGAATAAATAATTTTGAAAGAATAATCAAAATTTATGAATAGCCTTTGATAGATAAAACACAGGTATCTGTGGTAATATAACCAGTCAGGATTCCACCGGCATTTCTTACAATAATAAATATTTCCCTGGAATCCACGAGTAACATTTATTCATGGGTCAGATGGCCCATTTATCCTAACCCACTGACAAAAGAGATTCTGTCTTTGAGTTCTTTCAGTTTTCCTAAATGAACCTTGTTCTCCCTGAACCCTAGAAAAGGCAGTCCAGGGTGGATTCTCCCACAGAGCACTCCAGTCTTGCAAAGCTGTGCCAGATGAAGGAACTCTTCCTGACAGCTGCCCCACCATCTTTCAAACCAGCTGGAACCAGCTGGCAGAGGTATCCAGGAGTAAGGTCTCTGTGCTTTCTGACAGAGCCTCCTTCCTCCCACACGTCCTACTTGTCCTACTTTTACTCCTTTCTACTGGGAAGTCTTATTCCCTTAGCTGCAAGAAAGAGAAATATCTGCTCTCCCGACACCCATTGTCTGGTATTTCACAGTTTTTGCTGTTTTTCACACATGCACAGTAGAAGTTCTTGGAACTTTTCGCTTGTGCTGCTGTTTTTGCCTGGGATGCCTCTCGCATTTGAGTCCATCACTCTTCTCCCACCAGACTTGACTCCGGGGTGTTCCAGGAAGGAGACCCTGACTGATTCATTTTTGTTTCCACTATGTCCGAACATAGTGACTAGCTCCGAGGAGGTGCCAAATAAATATTTACTCAACTTGCGTAAACCAAGACTGACTCACCGCTCTCCTGCTCTGTGTTCTGATATATGATTATGTCTCTTCTTCAGGGCCTTCTGCTTGTCCAAGAGTCTGGGGAAGAGAAGCTGAGCACATCACTACTGACTGCCTTTGATTCTTTTACTGCATTTTGGGAAAGACAGGGTCATGGCTCAAAATTCTTGCTTAAAAGTAACTCTTTTTTTTCTTGCTAATTGAGTGGAATGTGTCTAAGCATGGCTAGTCTTATAATACCAGAAGATAATGAAGTATTTATTTTGTAATTGTCTGACTTAGCAGATACTATCCAACATTAAATTCCATAATAGGCAAAGGCATACCAAAAGACTTAGTTATGAAAAATCTCTAAGAAAAAATTTTAATCGAGGTAATTCTGTGCATAATTAATTTTTGTTTGTTCGTACTATCCAGGTTTTACCAGGGCTCTATCTTGGGAGACCAATGTTAAATAGCAATGACATTTTAAGAACTTCTCCTCCAATTAAGCAGAATTGCAATTAAATACATCACCTATCAGCAGTAAGCTAATTTAGTTCAAGGAAATGTACAAAAATTTTATTTTCACTAATGATGTTTGCTTCCTGAAATAGGCTCATAACCCTCTGTTAAATACAGAAGAGAGTAACCATTTGCCATCTTTTTCTTTCTTAGGCTGTGAGGTTGAGATTCTTGGTGTCAGACCTACTTATTGCCTAGAATATAAAAATGTCCCAACGGATATCAATTTTGCCAACGCAGTCAGTGATGCTCTTGACTCGTTCAGGTAAGTGTCTCAAATTCTTAGCCATCCCACTGTTCTTGTTTCAGGACCAATAATGGGTCCTAAGGAGAATCAAGAGGGTCTGATATAGGTGAAATCATGTCTCAAAGAGTTGATGACCCTCTGACATATGGATTGTCAACTGCTGGGAGGAAATAATTATGATTAAGTAATTGTGGGTGATGAACTCCAGAAATATTAATTAAGGGCAAGAAAACTCCTTTTTATGTTTGATTGAGAGCAAGAAAACTTTTTTTATGTTGTTGGACAATGGAAAAGCAAAATAAATAATAGCATTTTCTTAATCATAATTTAGTGAACAATTATATTAAAAGGTATCAATAAATATTTGGCAAAAGGGAGGATCTATAATCAAATAATGTTTGAAAATTTGTTTCTTCTTCTACCCTTTTCTCAGAAATGTGTAAGGTACTTAGTGTATCAGAACACATGCATGATTGTTTAAAAGTTCTCAGAACTTTTGCTCGTATTGCTGTTTTTGTCTGGGATGCCTCTCACATTTCTTTTTTTCTCCCATGGAGAAGAATGACACAAGCTTTGAAAATGCAGAAATTAGTACAGCACTGTTCTAAATAGCACACGAGTCTCAGTGAAATCGATCAACAAGACAGGACAGGACAGTCTCAAGTCAGTACCAAGAATCACTGAAGGAGTGTGGAGATGTGAGGCAGCTGTGAGTCTGCATTAGAAATCAGTAACCAAAAGGCTGAGGATGGTGGTGGCTCCCACATGCCCAGGCCTAGCCTAGAGATCACCGAGACTGTTAAATGGGATTCTAAGGCAGAGAACCCAGAGTAATCAGAGTGTAGGGACCACAGCAGGACCTTCACACTCACAAAAGAAGGAGCATATTCTCCAACGGGGAACTCTGTGAGAGTTAAGGTATCAAGCAGATCACTAGCACTAAACACATGAACTGGTCACACTAAGACTGCCTCAGACACAGAAATGGCCAGTTATGGACCCCATTCTTTCATTCCTCTTCTGTTCCCAGCTATCATGCTGAGCCGCAATTACCCGCATAGAACTAGCAAAGGAAAAAAAGAGACCCCTGCTTTCTTCTCCGATTCTTAAAATATTCTACTTCCATGAAATTTATCGAGAGGCATTTAGGGTATATAAGAGTCCATGACTTAATTGATAGGTTGGAAGAAAGTTGTTTTAAAATACTTAAAAATTGACAAGTAACAAATTTAAAGGTTTATACTTTATTTTTGTGATGAGAGGAAAGGGACAGAGTATGGAGAAAATAGCCTTTAAATAAATGTTCTTCCTACAAATTATAAATCACATGTTTTGTGATTCTATCTCCTACCTACTCTGCTTTCTTTTGTTTACCCACAAGAACTCAAAAGCCATACATAGAGTGATCAGAAATACTGTATTGTAGTCTAGTTTGTGTCAGCAAAGAAGAAGAGCACGGTATGTACAGCAAATGGACAAAACAGGAATTTTGGGATAGTTCTATGTTCTCCTAATTCTGGTCCCAACATGATTGAAATGCTAGCCATCTCTGCAGACTTTTTTATGCCAAATATGAAAATTTGGATCATTAAATAACACAACAGTCTGTGTAGCAGTATTATCTCACTCTCTTTCATCTTGCCTTTCCATGTGAATGGACCCTCAGCAGCGATTCATGAGTAGACAGGCAAAGAGTGCACAGCATGAGAGTCCCAGGACTCTGGCTGACAAAGGAAGAAAAATGAGCAATATAATACTGCCAGTGAAAGGCAGTAAGACAAGTTAGAACCCTCCCTAGAGAAAACGAAGTACTTTCTTCAACCAATCTATGCATTGTTAGAACATTTCTCATTATCTTCTTACAATGTAGACTAAAGACTAATAGTGGTGGGTCACTTTCCTTTAAAAATAGATTTAACCTCTGTCCTCTTTTAGGAGCAAAGTAGATGATAGCTATGACTTAGTACGGCCTCCAACAATGCAGACTGCTCTGCAAGTAGCAGCTTGTGCAGGCAATAATGTGGCTCAGAGGAGTCATATTCTCATGGTATGTGTGTTTAGACAAAATCGTATAATTATTTATATTTTTATAATATAGCCCTGAGTGAAGAAGCATGGCTACAAGGCTATTGGCTCACTTCCCTGGTTTTGGGAAGTTTTGTTTGTATTACTGAGAATTGAACCCAGGGTCTTTGCACTAAGCTACATCCCTATGCCTCTGGTTTTGTTTGCCTGTTTGTTTTGTTTTGTTTGTTTGTCTTTTTGAGATAGGGTCTTGCTATACAGTTCAGGCTGGCCTGGAACTTGCAGCAATTCTGCTTAGGCCTCCCAAGTGCAGGATAATAGATATGCACCACCACACCTGACCAACACTTTTTAAAAAAGTATTCGAGGCAGGGTCTCACTAAGTTGCTAAGTTGCCTGAAATAAAACTTGGGTCCTCCTGCTTCAGTCTTCCAGAGTGCTGGGTTTACAGATATGCACCACCTTGCCTGGATACCTCTTGGTTTTTGTCCAGGTCTATCCCAAATTCTTAGGTGTAATTTGAAGAACACTTTGAATTTTCAAATGTAAGTGCCTGAACACGCACATACATTTCTCTGTGGCAGTGCTGCTCCTGAGTTGACTTTGTCCACATGAGACACAGGGAGGATGGACTTTGACAGAAAGCAGGACATGCTATTAAGGTCTTGGACAGCAAGTCCTACCTAAGGAGACTTCAGCAGAAAGTCCACGCAGGTCACAAAGCTGCACAGGCCTCTGCAGGAGGCCATAACCCATTGCCCACATCATATCTGGCCGTCGCTTTCCTGTGCTCAGGCTTACTGTCTCCAGTCATGTTTTGTGAGATGCTGTCTTTGAATTTAGATATTTATTTAGCATGAAAGAAGGAGAAAGGACAAGAATTGATGTTTTTAATACCCATCTGCCAGCACTGGTCAAAGTGCTGTATTTCTATTAACTTATTCTGTTCTCTCTTCTGCTGTATTATGTAAGTGTTGTCCTCCCCATTTTACAGAAGAGACCACTGACTTTGAAGGTTAAATACCCTGGCCTCACTCTCACAATTGGTAGGTGGGAGAGCCAAGACCCAGCTCTTTCCACACGAGTTTAGCACCCTGCCTCCTGGTGCCTGTCCTGTATATGAAGAAGTGACTAAAAAACAACTTGCATTCCTTCAAGCTAGTCCACAATCAGACTTCTTCTATTTTTTTTTAACTCTTTATTTTTATTTATTTATCTTTCTGAGACAGGGTTTCACTATGCAGTTCAAGCTGGCCTTGAACTCACTTTGTACCCAGGCTGGCCTCCAGCTGGCAACAATCCTGCTTTAGCCTCCAGAGTCCTGGGATTACAGGCATGTGCCACTGCACCCAGCTGCAACCAGACTTCTGAAACTCACTGAAAGAGAATCAGACACAGAGAGGAAGTTGAGAACCACCTTCCTGTTCACCTTGGTGCTATTGTGGGTCTGAAGTTCCTGCAGGACTGACGTCAGTGGGGCCTTTGCAGTCTGCTCAGTATTTTATGCATTCAGTGCATACAGCCTGGTGCTCCCTTGCTCCACTACTACACACAGGTACTCAGCAGGCAGCACCCCTGTATATACTACCACCTTGCTGCCAGAAAAGAGAGCATTAGTGATGTGCATAACTTAATCCATCATTCTGGAGGGTCTGCTTGCAGGATATTTATGGCTCAGTGGGGAAGAAAAGGCACATGACGCTAAAGCTGAAATAAGCCATAACATGAGCAGTTTGTGGGTAGATAAAGCAGATTGCAGGCGAGGCAGCCCCAATGAGTCCTGGCTGCATGGAGAGAGCCAGACAGTGGCTTCTAAGCACACAGGCTCACCAAAGTGTTGGTCAACGAACACAGCTGTCATCCCTTGTCAAGCTCCACACTACTGAACACAGATCCAAAAGAATCTTCGGGATCCCAGAACCTCATTGGCCACAAGTATTAATAAAGGAATAAGTGGATGAGAGGTTATCTCCATAGGTCACATGTTAACCACCTCAAATGTCTTGGCTTGAGACTCTTCTCCCTGTGGACTGAGAAAGAAGGGAACATGGGTCCAGGCTCGCAGAGACCAAGTCCTCTTATTTGCTGTGAACACATACTCAACAAAAGTGATATAAGAATATTTAGAAGGAAAAGAGAAAAGAGAAGCATTTCTTTCCCCTTCTTTCTCTTTTGCTGCATGTCAGAATCTTTACAAACATCAGTTCATTTAATATCCAACATAGACACTCATGGGAAAACTGAGGCTTAGAGATACTTTCACTATTTCTCTGAGACCTAACTAGTGAAAAGAAAAGTCAGAATTTGAATGCAGATTTGTGTAGTTCCAATGCTTCTGTCAGAAGGTAATTTTCAAAATTAAAACTTTGTCATGTACTCACTACATCTTTTCTTGAGAATTATGCCAAGGTTTAAATTAATTTACTACTGAAGAGTCAGGAAGCTGACAAGGCTGGTTAGAAGGAGATGAGACACACACACACACACACACACGAAGAAAAAGATGGAGGAGGATGATAATATGTGATACAGAAATGCTTATTAGTACAGAGGATAATCACAATATAATTTAGGGCAGGGGCTGGGGATTTAGCTCAGCAGCATAAGTGCCTGCCAAGCAAGCACGAGGGCGTGAGCTCAATTCCCGGTACCAAAACAAACAAACAAAATAATAATAATTTGGCGAACTGCTTTCTCTATGAAACAAAAATAATTTTCAACTTATCAGTTTCCCTACCAGTTGACAGACTCTGTTTATAGACTCTGACCATTAATCAGTAGTATAATCTGATTTTCAAACAAGGTAAATGGACAATGTTCTAATATGGTGCTGAAAAGATATGTGGTCATTCTGAGGCCCTATTTCTAAGTTTTGGGTTATTTTCCTTAATTGTCAATAAGTATCTCTTCTTTAAATTGCCTTCATTTCTCTCTCTGTCTCTGTGTCTCTCTGTCCCTCTTTGTCACTCTGTTTCTCTCTCCCTAATTCTTCTCTCCTTCAGGCAAATGGGTGTGACATTATGAACTACTTTTTATATTGCAGTGAAATCTGGACCGATTCCTAAAAAAATGGGAGACTTATGTGTCCCCAAAGCTCCAGGGCTAAGAGCATCTCACAGCTTTCAGGGAACTGGGATGATGGCCACATGTCCTTCTGGCATGGTTCCTGGGCTTAAAAGCTATAAATGGCCAACAGCAGATCTGCAGGCCTCTCTGCCCATCTCTCCTCACCGAACCAATCAGTTACAAATGAGCTGACCTGTGACGGAGACCAGATCCATATGGAAAACAGCTGGCTAGCAAGAATTTATCTGCTAAACTTCACACAGGCAGGAGCCCTGAGACTTAGGTCCCTAGTGAATCAATGAAACCTGAACACAGAAACTCACTTGTGCAACCCTGAAATTTCAAGCATCCCAAATCAAGTGTTCCAGGCATCTGAGATTGACAGCTTCCTGACAAAGCCATCAAGTAAATTTTTTTAAAATTTTATTTTAAAGAGGAAAAAACTAAACATAAAACAGAACAAAGCAGATAGAAGAAAACAATGTAAGAGACACAGATTTCAAAGCAAGACAGCAGGAGATCATCACTGTCTATCATACTGTCTCTTGTTTGCTTTTAAATAGTTGTCCATATCTTCTCACACAATGAATTCATACAAAACAAAGTAGTATTAAACTGATCAGAACAGGATAATGAAGGCATTTTAGGTCTTCAAGACAAGACAATAGGGTAGTCAACAATGGTTGCCATAATGTCTCTCATTCTCTTCAAAATAGCTGTCCATACCTTCATGTATGTTGAAATTAAACAATACTAAACAGACTAAAATCCCTCGGAACAAAGAATAATAGTATTGCTGGATTTCACAGCATGCTGCTACGGAATTAGCACTGGGTACCTTAGTGTCTCTTTTTCTTCAAAGTAGCTGTTCATTTCATCATGCATTTTATAATCGACTTGCATAAACTGTTTAGGAGAAGTTCTACGCATGTATAAGCCTCTACATGTATACCTATACTTTCTGTATCAGAGGGAAAAACAAAACAAATTCCTAGAAAAACATGAAACAAAAAAGACAAATAAATAACAATAGCAATGAGCCCAAAACACTGACAATATAGGCCTTCAAAACAAGGTGGTAGGAGCATGACTGGGGTGTTATTTTACATAATGATCTTCAAGAGTTCCTCAGATCACCATACAATAATATACACAATTGTTCCAATCCTATGAATGTTAACTATTTTGTTTCAAGAACTTATAGAATTTGTAGCACAGTCATCTTAGCTATCCTAAGTGTGTTTATATAATTTTAGGTATATTTTCTTTTCCCTTCCTTTTTCCTTTTCCTCATTTTCCCTGAGATATTATTTTTTCCTCTTTAAGGAGATTCTTATCCTTTCACTGTACTTATTGAGTTTTTTGTATCTCATGTACTCACCATTTCTTACACTAGGGAGACTATACGGTATTTACACATGTGAGTTTGATTTATTTCACTTATCAGTATGGTCTCGAGTGTGAGCATTCTTTATAGCTGAGTAGTACTTCATTGTATAAAAATACCACATCTTTTTAATCCGTTCCTCAGTTGATGAGCATTTAGGTTGTTTCCAAGATCTGGCTATTACAAATTCTGCTGCTATAAACACAGGTGCACATATATCACTGTGTTTTCAGTTCTTCTGGGAAATGCCCAGAAGCGGAATGGCTGGGTCAAATGTGACTTCCAAACCCAGCTTTTTGAGGAGCCTCCAGACTGACCTCCACAGGGGTTGCACCAGTCCACACTCCCACAAACAGTGCAGAAGAGTTCCTTTTTCCCCACAGCCTCTCCAGCATCTGTTGTTGGTAGTTTTTTTTCTTATCCTGGCCATTCTTCCTGGAGTGAGATGAAACCTCAGTGTTGTTTTAATTTGCATTTCTCTAATGACCAATGATGCTGAATATTTTTTCATGTATTTATTTGCCATTTGTATTTCTTCATCTGAGAATTGTGTATTCATCTCAGATGCCAATTTTTGGAATGGGTCTTTGAATTTTGGGGATCTGATTTGTTTTAATTCTTTATATGTTCTAGACAGAAATCTTTTGCTGAGGGACAGTTCACTAAGATTTTTTTCCCCAATTTGTGGGTTTTCTTTTCACCATGCTGGAGATTTCTTTCAACATGCAAAAACTCTTTAATAGGACGTGATCCCAGTTATTGACCCTGTGAAGTATTTCCTGTGCAGTTTGATTCTTGTTCATGAATTCTCTACCGACCCCTATGTCTTCTAGAGTTTTACCTGCTTTGTCTTCCAACAGATTTAGTGTTTCTGTTTTGCCATCAAGTAAATTGTGATATTTAGTAGCTGTCCAATTACATGGAGATTTGTGAGCATATTAAATAGCCTTGGGTAAACTCATCGAGTGACTGGAGAATCAAGGAAAAGTGTCCAAATGAAGAGAACTACAAGTATTCCATTGAGCTATAATGCCACAGTAAACCTCATTTGTGAAAACTCCTCATTTTAATAAATTCGCCACTCTATCAAATAGGATTTTTCCCACATATAATGCCTCACTGAAAAGTGTGAACATCTAAGCAGATGATTTGCTGTGTGAATCAGCACATCTGGAGTGCTAAAGATGCAAGGACATAAAACAAGTGAATGGTGGTGCTTATCTGCAGGACAGATTTTGTGGAAGTTTCCATTCTGTTCAAACACAGTGATGGAGGAAAGGGCATCAGCCCTATCTGTCTAATAAACATGGGCCTCAAACAAATTTCAGGGAAGAAATGAAAATGCCATTACCTCATGCAAACTTTTATCTACCCCCTACACACTTCAAGGACCCCAGAGTGACTTTTTGTATTCTACTGTGTATGGATGCAAACGGAGTTTGGATTAGTCATTCACACATTAGCAAAGATGAATAATGATAATATCATTTTCAGCAGCACCTAAATAATAACCGCATTCAATCCACATTGTGGAGGAGAGTGGTAATGGGATTTATTAAGGAGGAGTCAATTTGTTTTGTTCTAAAAAGAGAAAAGAACTTTTCCCTTAACTTGAAACCAATCCTTCCTCAAAAAACCATTAATAAAGTACAACTGTGAGTGCCTAATCGGAACTCACAACATCACTGAAGAGTGTGTGACCATAATGAAGGAAATTGCCAGGCAGAAATGGAGTTTGGTCCTTGGTTTAGATGATAGAGTAGATGTCAGTCCTTGCAGGCAGTTTGGTAGAATTAAAAGTGTTCTGACTTTGGAGTAGATTTGCGTTTCCTATTTTAGCTGCATCTCAGGAATCTATGAGGCCTTCAGTAACTTCTAGAGCCCTCTTAGGCCTATTTCTTTCTTGATGAAATCTGCATATCCAGTCCTACATGAATGCTTTTTGCTGTAACTGTAGAGTTTGGAGGCATAGTCACCCCATACACACAGTCCACTGTGGGTCTAGAAGTGAGAATGACCAAGTATCACTGAGTTGTTTTTGCTTTGTCTCACACCCAGCTTGCTAGGTGTTGGTCAGATTCATATAAAATAGTAAGCACCATTTCCAAAAGATCACTTAGGCTAAGCAGAATGTTTCTGCATTGTTGTGGGCTGTCACACTCAGTATTTTGTGGTTGTGTTCTGGGGTCCAGATTTGAACTCTAGTTCCAGCCACTGTTAGCTTTGTGAAACTGGCAATGTGTTGAACTCTGAATTCTTTTAAGATTGTTTTTAAGATTGAGTAAGACAATGTGTGTAAAAGACCTCACTGTGACTTTTGACCAGTAACTGTCATTTACTGAGCACATATTATTATACAGTTCACTGCCAGTTATAGAATTGCTACTGTGCATTAAATGGAGAAAAAGTCATTGTCTCTAGAGTAAAAGAATCTCAGTTGGGGGGGCATAAGTAGACAATCACAGCAAGGTATGCAAATTCATAGCCCAGAAGTGAGCATAGAGTTCCATGGGAACACATAGAAAAGCCACCCAGCCTGGCTTCAGGACACCAGAATAAGATTCCTGGAGGAGGTGACACTATTCTTAGATCAGAGGAGGATCAGGCACTGTGTAATTCTCATTGAGGAAACCAAGCTGTCTGAATTTCTATGAGGCTGTTTCCCTGCCTGAGGATGGTAGGATTCAAGCCCCCACAGAGTATGGAGGTGTAGTCATTCATTACTGGAGCCTCCTCCTCCCATTTACATCCTCAGCTTTTCTTTCTTAGCCAAGCATTGAAAATTAAAGCTTGGATTCCTACCATCAATGCTTTGGCCAAGAGGATGAGTCTTTGGCCCCATAGAAGTGTGGTTACCACTAAAATTCGCTGTATATCCACACTAGAGCCAATCTTTCATGCATCCCCCATATAACAAGCATCCTGGGAAGTCTGGTGATATCAGGCCCTAAACACTTATCTATTTACATCCCATCTTGCCAAACAATTAGGTCCACAATCTAGTGTTTTATCTAGAGACTTCCTTAAAATCCAGCAATAATTGAGCAGTAGTTATTTAAATGATTCCTTCCACATGTTATGACCTACCAGTGAAAGCAGACAGTGAGGGCAGAGCTATAAAAATTGTCCTCTACCTGTTAGCACATCCTCCAACTCTTAGAGACGTGATGAGCAACTCTGTACAGAACAGGGAGTGACCAACAGACACATTTTCCAACTTTTGTCACCAAGGTGCTCACCACTAGCAAGTCTTGGATCAGTATTCCTCCAACTGGGTGAGGTAGGAGCCTTGCCTGGCCCACAGGACAGGGTTTTGGGGGACGCCAATGCCTTCAGAGAGGGCTGGTGGGTCACAAGGGACTAAGACCTCAGCTGCCTCCTTCGGCCATGCCTCTCTTACTCTGTTCCCTCCAGGACTGACCGGGCTGACCTTGTGGCCATATACCATGAGCGCATCGATGTGGAGGGCCACCATTATGGCCCTTCCTCACCTCAGAGAAAAGATGCCCTCAGAGCTGTGGACACCGTCCTGAAGTACATGACACAGTGGATCCAGGTGACTTAAGCAAGGACGACTAGCCTGCCATTCTTTCTTGTTACTCTTGTGTTTCTCCTTAGCCATCTCTCCCCCATCATCTTCCTTCTCT